>CAJUYH010001426.1:32744-49194 GCA_910591685.1 Galerucella tenella | reverse complement strand
ATTATTTTTTTTTTTCAAAATTGCAATAATAAATCTCGTCAATACAATTTTTTACTTGGGAATAGTCGTTGAATTAAAAATGTTATGAATAAATCAATTTTTTTTATGTGAAACGGAATTTTATGTGGATTTCATGATAGAGAAAAGTGCAAACTAAATTTGAAAGTAATGTCAACAATATATTCAACTATTTCAACAGTACAATTTTTTGTTCGAGTGCGAGAAATGCAATTAAATAAGAAAACATAACATCTCATCAAGTTTACATTGTAAAAATTATACATCGTCACTTTTTTGATGTCTTCGAACATATATTCCATAATTCAGTAAACAATATTTAATTTTTTAATAATGTTCATTTATTACTGAATATTATTGTTGTTCATTTTATGGTATAACAAAAAAAAATGTGTGGAAAATTTCTCTGCCATTTTATCGTTAAAATTGAATGTGTTCTCTTCATTATTTTTGTCTATTTCTTTCTTGTCCACTGCAATTATTATTCAAATTTATATTATAATATTATGAAATTTACAATGAGATAAAAAAAAATTTACTTCACCTATAAATATGGGTACGTGTATATGTCTATAAGTATATAACTATATATACATATGCATCAATACTTTTATATATGTTTAGAAAAGATGTTTCTTTGTTACTTGAAGTTGAATGGAACGCGCAAAGCAGAGAGAACGTGCGTAATTGCCAATCGTACGAGGCACCCTCCTATCGGTATGAGGCGCACCTAACAAAGATTCCAAGGGTGGAAACCTCCCTCCTATATGGGTTCCCACGCCGCCAAAGGGAGAAACTACTGCGTCCAATGAGTGTATACACACCAAAACTTATGCGACTCTTTTCATTATTTCCCTCCTCTTTTTTCTTTCTTCTTTTAATTTTAATTTTTTCGTTTTTTTTTTTCCTTTTTTCTTTTCGTCCTTTCGCAACCCCCTTGCGTGAAAACCTGTGCAAGACTTTGCACAACGTGCGAAAGTGGGCGCAAAAAGTAGAAACACTGTGGAGAATCAAATTTATTATTATTTGAATTTTTTTTTCAATCCCACGAGTGTTGAAAGTTTTGTTCACCATTGCGACGTATAAATATCTCAAAAATATTAAACATGAGGCTTGACATCGCACGATTTATACATGTGTGCAAGCTGTCTTCGGGCACTTTGCATTTGTATATAATATATATATATATAGAGTAACATGCATGTATTATTAAAATCTATTGGGTAGTCAAAATTATATTACATTCCATTATTTTTAGTTTTTGGTGAGACACAAATCTTATATATTTGATCGGGGTAAATATCATTAGAATTAAAATATTTTGGTTTTCAATATTTCTTGTAACAACATAAAGTCGTCTTATTGACGGTGAAAAGAGGAAGGAACTGGCACACGAGTTCTATACAGTGATATAACCGCCAAAATATTGATGTAGTAAAGTATTTGGCGGTATTTTTAGTTATAATTAGTTTATATCGAGAAGTCTATAGTCGAATGACCCTAAGAATACTATTTTACTTATTGATCAGTTATTTGAATTATATCGCACTAATAATTAAATGAATAGGAGCTTCTAATTTTGAATACATTCAGCAACACACCATTCACAGGAAAGCCAATAATTCTGATACATTAAACACACACACACACATATATATATATATATATATATACATATGTATAATTACATTACAACTGGGAGATATATGTATATATAATATCAACTCGTGCATATCTACATACACATGTCATGCAACGTTATGGTAATGTCATGTTACATAACGCGCTGTGTATACAGTCGCTCGAATATCTGAACACGTCGAGTCTCACTTGCTCGCACAGATTCTATATGCATTTGGTACATATTCACTGAGGAAAATATTGGCATTCAATCAATAACATTTGGTATGGAAACACGATTAAATGATAAATATATAAATACAATTGTACATATATCGGAAAAGATATCTGTTGAAATAAGCATGAGAAGTCATGATATTATTTGGCTTAATGCGGTATATTAGCGAGATATTGATCCACACTACTATTTATCCCACGATAATTAAGGGGAATGAATTTTAGTGGGAAGTATTTACATTACAAACTCATAAATTTGAGTGACAAATATTGCAGATAGATGTTTTATTTTATCATCTTTTTGTAATTTGATATTTTTTTTATTTACTTGTTTAATTTTTATCAAAATTGAATGTTTGATATAATAATATTATGTTGATAATGATGTTATGCAATTCATGTGAAATATGTATGTAGATAGTGTGATTATGAAGTTTATGATCATTAGCTAATGGTGAATCTATATCGATAATCGGTTATAAATTAGGGCATTTGATAAATTGATATCAATTGATCGTCATGGTTGAGAATTGAATCTAACACACACGCACATGTACATATATATATGTGCAACTCAATTGAATATTTCTTCGAATCAAATTATGTCGTACAGTCGTGTGGAAAAATTGATTTTATCGCGCGGCGAAAAATCACTTCGCTTTTATGGTTGTGTGGCTTAACTATATATGACCAGTTATATTTATGACATGATAAAAAAAAACATTAATACTACGGGTAGGTGTATTGAAAAAAAAGATATTGTGTGCCAAATCGATTACACAGAGCATATTTAATATACATATATATGTACAGTTATTTATAATCAAAAAAATATATATTTATATATATTTATGAACTGCTGAGAGTTGTCGTTGACCCGCCGCGACAACCTCGTATTACTAATTTTGATTAAAGATTGAAGTTTATCAAAAATAAAAAATAACAAATATACAAAAAATTTTAATGAAAATAATGAAATATTTATAAATAAAAATTGGAGCAATGCGTCACATTGGTAAACACTCAATATTTTCGTAAATATGACTTTGAAATTGTGTGTATTTTATGATGTGTGGGAGCAATGATAAGAAAAATTTTTAATTAATTATATTATTCCATTTACTCAAATTAAAAAAAAAACAAATTAAACAATATTGATAATAAAAATTATTTTGTGTTGAAATGAGATATGTTAAGTGTAGAGTTGACGCCAGAAAAAAAAATGAATAACCGAAAGGTAGAAAAGGCTTTAAAAGTATATACTCTAAAGACACCTATTGTGAAATTTGTGAAGCGACTTCTGGAAGTAATTTCAGACAGCATTTATCTTTGTTATTTAATAAATATAATCAGAGGAAATAGCATAGAATCATTTGGGATCCGCAAACGAACTTTTGTCTCTTGACTATATGTTTGCTGTATAACTATTGTAACGTAACCCGATAATTATCCCAGTACAGTGGCAAATGTGATGTGGGCTCACACTAAAGTCACCCACGCTCACTCGAATTCTTGGGGATTTATACAACATATATATAGAATTTCAACATATACCTAATAATTTAGGGAGCAAAATTAAACCCTTTGTCGCACGACCCATATGCGACAACAAATGAAAAACATCACGCACACAGTTTATTTTTTGGACCATTCTTTGAACTATCGTGTGTGTTTTTCCAAATGAAACATTCCAATGTGCAAACAATCAACGAAAATGTGCTATGACACACGTTATTAAGTACTCTGAAAAGTGAATTTATATAATATAAAAAATATATAAGACCAATAAATTGAGTGTTGTTAATGTTTAGTAAATCATCCAAGTGGATTAAAATTATTAATGAAGTATCATGATGATTGTCACAGTCGTGATAAATTATCAGGACTACCTTGGCAATGCGACATCTTACTTTAATCCAATCGCTATCATTGCATATATTTCTCTTCTATATATTTCACACATGTATACACTCTCTGTCCTTCTTTCTTACCACATTATTTATTTACACATGAATATCACTAACGGCATGATCAATTAACTGAAGATTAGATATGTACATTCTGATAACCAATCATCTTCTTGCAATTAATTGCCAAATGAATAATAAATAAATATGCATAAACAAAAAAAAAGTTGTCAAGTCCACGATTGTAACAGTTTAATTATTAACTTCTTCATCAAATTACAAATTTAATACTCCGTAATGAATTGATATCGAATGGAATATATATCAAGAGGAGAAAAAAATTTCAAGCTCCGAATTTAGTAACAAAAAATATTTATTTTTGTTGAAATTTTTTTCTTTTTCTTTCACTGGTTATAGGTCAGCAGAAGCCGGACCCACTGTGTCTCACACACAGATATATATATATACAGTTGCATAAAAAACGCGCGCTTGAACACTGCCAAGTCTGCATAATTCATATGTTTACCCATCGAAATGCATATTATTATACGAAAGGATTATATCTAGTTCATTGTATTTCCTTGTTTCGTTTGCGATGGTTGGGCTGATTTAACGATTGTCGAACACTCATACGCGCATACACATAAATACATACTCAAGAGCAAGGACTAAAAATTACCGCTGTATATATTTTTTTGCTCTTTTCAACCTTCTCCCATTCTCTTCTCTCTCACATCACCTCTCACTTGATATCAAATACCTTGAAAATCAAATAATACGTCTGGAGATTTTTATATACTGATAAGTAGGAGTAGAGAGTCGGCAAGATCTCGGTCAGGACACTGCGACACAGTTGAGTCCTTCTACATATCCGAATCAATTGCAATAAATAAAAAGTGTACATGTGTGCGACTGTGTATATAGCCATCGTAGTGCATTATGCATGCCGTCGCGAGCTTTGATTCTCCTTGAATTTCAAGACAAAGGAATAAACTGAATTTAAATAATAGAAATTATGTCACAAATTCATTCATTTGGTTTTCTTTAGATAAAAAAATTTCTATTATATTTTTCTTAGAATTTATAAATCGTGTGAGACAATAAACATTTCTCTTTATTAAATAATACAAAGATTTTCCTTTTAAATGGTGAACATGTTGGGAAGTGCTTCGTCGTCTCCCCCAATTTATATATATATATTTATATATGAGTGTAGTACCCTCCCGCTCTCCCTCTTGTCTTCGAGTTACCCAGGAATCAAGTTCGATTGTCTTGCAGGGGCTTTTGGGCCCGTGAGAAATTTGCAAGAGCAGCTGTTTAGACTATACCGCCATCATCGTCATCATCACCACAACTAAATTTCAGTGCTATTTAACATCCCCTAATTCTTCGCCCCTATGACGTCATGCATTTATATTACCCGCACATGTGTGCACCTGAGCGCACTTCATCTCGCAAGAACTACACCATGAATGCCAGAGAAAACACATATAGGGTGTTATAGGTATAAAGATACGTATAGATAACTATACACGAGTGAAGAATAATATATGAGAAAGGAGGTGTCTTTAACATATTGAAGAGGGTAAGAAGGACATGCAGATACCCTTGAAATTTTTTTTTTTTCTCCAAAAGGGAAAAAGGGGTTGAACCAAAAATAGTTCAATATTATATCTATATATATGTGAATTAGGGTGGAGAAAAATGCATTTTATAAAGAAAACAATGTACACAGAAATATTTAAATTTCAATAACATTTCTGTTTAATATTTGTGCACTAAAAGACTTTCTTTCTTAATACACTACGTATTTTTTATTTTCTCATTCTATGGGGAATATTTTATTGCGTTATTGGCATTGCTATATTGTTTGACGTAGTATCGGAAACTGTTCACGAGAATAAATAGGTAAGATTGACCGAAACGTAGTGGACCTGCTGAGCAATCATCATTTCAATACTGCTCACAATAATAAATTTAAATTGAAAATTGTATTTCAGCAGTGTAATAGTTCTTGTTTAAAGTTGGTAAAACACGTGCCAAGTGAAATACCCTGTCGAAATAAAAAAAATGGTCAACTGCCTTGTATTTTTCATCACGTTATTTAGTCATTTAATTAATAAATTGATTTACGTATATATTTGGTCTCTTTAAATTATTCTACTCACAAAATCTCAAATTTTAACTTGCATATAATTATATTTCTTATTTTCACTTACATTATATCATACTCTTTTTTCCATTAATGAACTCATTGAATTATACACATACGTATGAGGAACCTGTACGAGAAAATTTTCGAGTGCTCCCACATTTATCCTACATATATTAGTCTCGTGTATACTCCAGGTGTAAGCAATTTCTTTTCAATCCATACATGCCACCACTGTACATATACAACTCCTCTTGAAATACGAAAGAACGTACCAAATATACAGGGAATCATTAAGACTGAAAAAAAAGGGGAGAAGAGTGAAAGAAAGAAGGGAAGAAAATATATAATATAATACAGACATATATATATATATACCTGTACGTGCACCACTGTTAAGGGGTGGAATTAGAAGAAGGCAAATACGCATTTTATCCGGTTTGTGTGGGAATTTGCGCAAGCTGTTTTACTACAGCGCAAGCGCATGGGGCTCCCGCCGAAAAAAAAAGAGGCGACACAAGTCTATGTATACGTTCATATGTGTATATGTGCACGGGCACATAGACACAAGCCTCCCCCATTGGTTACACAAAGTCACTATTATACAGATGGGAGTTGGTGTAGGAAATCTGTGGGAATGCAGTAAGGTGGTGGGACCCTCAACAAGTAAAACTTCACGTGATAGAACCGCTTTCCCGCCAAAAGACATTGGCGGGTGACATATTTTATATTTATATACATAGATACCTGCTGGAAATAATTTATCATGGACGTTGGAAATAAGACGATGATTGTTTTCACATAGAGAAAATGACAAGCGGAATTTATATCAAGTTCTATTGTTATGTATCAATGAAGAGATAATGAAACAAATCGAGTTCATTGAATTCATGTGGAATCTCATGAGAAAATAAAGATATATAAGGGATTATAAAAGATTATATTGAAAATGTGAATTATCTGATGGTATTATCGATATTTTTATACTTCTGGCTTTTAGTTTATGGGACGTTGAAAGAGTTGAGAAAGACAGTGCGCGAACAAATACGCCTTCAATTTGATGAAGAATGACATTTTCCTTATGTGGAAATTGGATATTTTTTTATTGGAGAAACTTGAGTGATGTAACAAACGTCGAATCATTGGAAGATTCTTTACTTGGATTGATAATTTTTTCGCGGTAAAGTAAGACATGATTGTGGGTGGTGTGGTAAAGATGAAACACAATGACGATAACTCCCACGATTAATGTCATTATGCAGCTGAAAAATATTAAAAAAAAAACCGTGATAATAAAAATAATGGAAAAAGAAAATTTTGTTTAACCCACGTAATGAGTGTGTGTTTGTATTTGTATGGCGGTATGGAAGAATTGTGTGTATAAACAATGCCATTGTTTCCACTACACTACCTATATAACAATTTATACGCATGTATAGTCATTAGGTTTTGTTATAAGGTGATAATGCGCCATGTCTTGTTATATTCAAGAATTATTGTGTGATAATTGTTTGAACATGCAAGAGCAATTCATCGAGAGAGTGTGTGATGTAAATGAATGATTTACTGTATTAGTTAACATATCATTTAAAGTTTATGCGACGGCGGATATTATTCGTACCGTTCCTTTACAATAAATATGTCAAACAACTTAACGAATAAAATTCGGTGCTTAACAATAATGTAATTGAAATAAAAAAAAATTATTTTCCAATTGAATTTCATTATTTATTATTCAAAAAAATACACTTTCCAGTCGGTTATTTCTTTTATATATATATATATATATATATAGGAAGTTGATGGATTTTCAATGAAGAAAAGGAGTGACAAATTAATCTTACGTAAATGAGTGTGTACATATATGTGTGTACGTATGTGTGTGTAACGTAGAGTGAATCATCTTGGTGGATTTATGTGGGTGGTCGTGGCAGTTAATGCGAGAATATTTCTGCAGCGATATATTAACATGGCTATGTTGTCGTCAGAATGAAACAACTATTAGCAGACTGTCCCTTCGCTCTTTTGCCCGCTGTCCTCAACTTTTCTTGATGGGACATTATGATACTCGTGTGCTTGATCACATAAACGAGACGCCGAGGTTTATGTATGTACGTATGAAATGAAAGTGCAATCACCTTTTCTTACTTTTCCTCTTTCTCTCCCTCTCTATCATATAAAACGCCCACACTTTTATTATTTATATCAAACTACTTCCCTGTATGTAAAATAAAATAAAATGAAAATAAACAGATTTATATACGTTAACAAAAACAATATAGTTATATATCAAATTAATGTTATTTGATTGTTTGTATCTTGACAATATATTCGTTATTTAAAAAAAATACATTTTCTCATGGTTAAGAGATATAATGCAATTTGTTTATGGGCCAACATAAATAAAATGTACACGATATTTCACAGACACAATTATTTTATTGGATCAAATGAGATTTAGTAACTATTAAAAAATCCACTGTTCTCATTAACCACCGACATATTTATTTTCAGAAAATCATTCACATCATTCAATTGGACATTTTCTTCAGCCATATTTGGTAAAGTCATTTATTAACCGTTAATAAGCCTTATTTAAACGAAACGAACGCCGTTGTCTCAGTGTACATAATGAAAATAGTTTTTACATCATTTCTTATTTGTATATACTCATCCATTTTTATTTTTCCCTTATTTATAGTGTGGTAATTATCGATCCACGCGACTGCGCATTTTCTTTGTAGTAATCGCATAAAACTTCTCTCCGAGTCGTCATTCAAACTGGACGCGCGCGTCTAAACGCACGCATATGCGCGCGCGCGGTCTCTTTATCGTCTCGGCGTGTGTACGTGTTGGCATGGGGAAACTTTCTTTCGATCTTTCGCAGCGCGAAGAAACTTAACGAGGCGGCGACGACCGGCACGTTTTCAGTACCCCGCGGCTACCCCCCGCGGGAGCAATAAAATCAACGGTGAAGACGCGACCACTTGTGAAAGAGCAAACGTGCGAGTGTGACAGTGATAGAGGGGACAGAAAGAGAAAGAGCGAGATTTTATCCCACGCAATGTGAGTTCGTGAAAGCATCAAGTGAATTTTATCTGCATTTTTTTCTCACCCTTGATTCACGTTCAAAGAATTTTATTTGTCGCATAAAGAACAAAAAGAATACAATAAAAATATGACGCAAAAGAAAACAATCATATATATTGCGTGTTACAATAAAAATAATAAACAATATAATTGCTACTGAATATTTTTATTGTTCTATTGACACTATTTATTTTATATATGATATAATTATTATCCAAATTCATTTGTGTGTTCCAAGGCGAATGTTTTATTTCTCAGAGAGAAGTATATGAGGAATGAAAGCATAGAGACGAAGAAGATGAAAACAATAAATCCCTCTGATGGGGTTGGACGTCCCGTGGGTTTGTTTATAAATATGTACCGTTCGCTCTGGGCTAAGAGGCTGACCAGCAACACGTAAAGGGACGAAAGAAATGAGAATAAGGAGAATGAACGAATGTGCCTGAGAGAAAGAGAGTGAGACGAATAGTAAGGATGTAAAAAATAAAACGAGAATAAGAATGAAGGGCTGCTCACCTGGCCCCTCTGTGTGACGTCACTGAATATGTAAAGACTCCGTTATGGTTGCGTCAAATTACGTCACAGGCAGCAGATGTTTCAGCAAAATAAAAGAAGAAAAAAAAAAAAGTAAATAGCAAAAATATAAAATTATATTTAGAAAATAATTTCAGTTCAATTCGTAGTTATTATAATATTTGCATTAAAAATGTTTAATTAACATGACATTATTTAGAAATTAATTTTATTCGTATAGGAATGGTAGTATATTGAGATATATGTCGTAATTAAACGTGAATAAATTTCAGCAACTATCTTCGAACTATACATCTGCATTCAATTAAACAATTTTTTATTATTAAATTATAAATTTGATACATATAAGAATATTACGAATATGTGATAGAGATGAATGTAGTTGAAAATTGTACGTGTCGTATGATTATGTACTGTACACAGCTGTTCAGAGTAGTTTGACGGACAGTATCGTTTAAAGACATTGGTCGCACGACAAACTATATATATATATATATATATATATTTATAGGTAAGGGGTCCGTGTGCGAGAGGTCGTTGACGATAAATCGAGAGACTCTCTCATTCTCGACAATAGTCATCAGCGACGGGTCGGAAAGATGGGACATATAACGCCGCACAGGGAGGGTGAAAGAGAAAACTTCTTCGCCGGAACTTATATATACCTATACATACATAAATACCTATATATATGTATAAATAGATTTATATAAGTAGCGGAAGGAACTGTGGGAACGCGAGACAGCTGAGAGTGCGATGAAGTGCAATGAAGCTTTCGAGGGTCATTCTCCATTTCGGCCTACAACAACGCAGTAGTGTGAAATCTCATCTCGAAGAGTCTACACTTTCTTAACTAATCGATATATAAATAATGAATATATTTTACAATACCTCTATATATTAGGAAACCGATAAAATCGTTTTTCTGATAAATAGTTACGGAGAAAATGAAATAACGAATAGAAGAAAAAAATCCTATATTTTATGTAATGAAGTGAAGGTTTTTATATACATGTTGTCTAATGGAAAAATAAATTTGTGCGAGCTCGGAATACAGATATGAAGGCTCATAATATTCTACCTAACTAGCAAAACAACGAAACAAATGTATATATATATATACATATATATGTATATATTTGATTTATGACACTGTGGCGTTGGAGCGATACAGACATACCGGACAGACGGTATGACAGCGGGACGGTAGGCTTTTGATGTGACCGTGCGGTTATATAGATAATGTAACGTATATATCGTATATATATATATATATATATATATATATGTTGGAACACCCGACACGCCTTTCTCGACCGGATCATGAGATCGAAATGATCAGACTCGCGCGACCAAGCGATCCAAACTCTCTTCTCAACGTTCCTCATGTATCACTCTTTTTCATTTCCTTTTTCCTTTTCAGTTCAATTTATTTATTTAACTCATGCTGTTTTTTTTGTTTTCATCTATCTCATATATATGACATTTATTACGATACTTCTCTTTATTACATTGAGATCGTGATAGTTCTTTAATTAAATTTCATTGTGATTTAATGGCACATCTCGTGGTGATGAAATGATACGTTCTTCTCTTTTTTATTTTTCTTTCTTCATTAAACTTTATATAACACATTAAAATGTGTCGAAAATCCATTTACGCTGATACGAAAACATTTTATGTCATTTGAATTCAAGTTTGAAGAACTCTTTATAGGTGATGATGCGTCCAAGTGGTGGAGCAGGCAAATCATATATACACATTTACTTTCGAGAAGGGGATTCGTAAAAAATTTTTTATTTGAAACAAAAAATGGGGAACGATAGGAATTACAGGAATAGAAAAGAATATTCAAAATAAAAATGATTTGTTCACTCAAACAGAACGAATTAATAATAGTCGTAGGTATTTTTATGCAAAATCGCAGAGATATGAATGCAAAAGAAATAAAGATAATAATAAAGCTTATGCGCAAATGAGTATAAGACACACTAATAAGATGATGAAATATTCGACAGGGGAAGTGCCATAAAATGACTTTGTGTGTGTAGCGTAGGATGTTACCATTGTCTCCATCAAAGAATTCCTCCCTCTGTACATATACATATACCACTTTCACTTTGTCATCTCTCTATTTTTCCACTCGCTCTCTGTTTATTTATTCCGCACACGCTCAAATTTATTTAATGAAAAAATCAAAAATAATCATTACTTTTTAGATTTATTATATAAACAATTTTTGTATAAGTATTCTATATTGAAAGAGTAATTGACTATCGCACATTCATATTTGGATTTATATCAACAGGTGTTGGTTTACGATGCCAGCGGCGATATGTCTACGTGGGCACTTCGACATCGATTTAGATGCTATTTAGATAGCAACTTGAATATATACCATTTGATATAAACATACATTATATGTATGTTCAATCATCGTTACAACTATTTCAACAACATACAAATGCAAGTATATAAATATTTCTGTCTTTGATATGTAACGAAATGTATGAGAATATAACAAAAAAAATCAAGACAATAATGGAATGGTGTATTTGTATTGTGTGAAATAAATCAGGTGAAAGTTCATGAATAAAAGTGTTATTCCACGCTTTTCGCACTGATCAATAATTTCAATCGCAAAAAACGTCGAGCATCGAGGCCTATCGCACTGTATACGAAACTTTATGCGAACATGGAAAACGCCAACGCGATACGCATAAAAGATCACGAGCATTCTCGTTGTCCTCGTCGTATACTGATATCAACCCCACGAACGCCGCCTTTTGTGGTTTAATCGTATTGTCACTTGACTGAAGATTAAAAAAAAAATTTCTTCCCATCGCCCACTACATTCTCCGTTATTTTTTTCTTCTTCTCTCCCTCTGCCAACTCCTTAATAATATTTAAATGACAAAAATAATTGTCACTCAATGTGATTAATTGCAGATAATTTATTGTGAAATATTATTATACAAATATAGAAGTTGAATTTTTTCCTCTGTAATATTATATTTGCACAAAATTAATTCAAGATGTGTTTGAACGGATAATGAAAACTCCATATTTTTTTTTATTCTTTTGAATTCACAGTCGCGGTATCACAATCGACAAAGCCAACGGAGAGGACGCAGATCAGCAATGCGAAGTGGGTGTAACCCGGAGTCTCACCCACGTGCCCCACCCGTAGCTCGCACGTGTGAAGCACGCACGCTTTACATATAGCGTTTATGTAGATACGCGAGCACGCATAAATCCTCGTGGGTTTACTCCGCGTGCGGGTATAGACTCGGAAATGCATTTTTACTATACATAGAGAGTTAACATGAAATTTTCTTTACATATTTTTACATGCAATTCAAATAAAAAATAAATAATATATGAAACAATAATATTTTTTTCACCACTGTTATTTTACATTTGTGGAAAGTGGAATTTCATGTATACACATAATGTTTTACCATACGTGCACATATACATACATATAAATATATATACATATATTATTGTATGTAAGCATACTGCATATTCATAAACACGCAAACTCTTGCTCCATTTGCCGCGCCCGCTGCGTTTGTAGGAGGACAGGCGTGCATAATCTCTACCAAGGTGCTTTGACCCTTTCGTGTAATGCCACACGCAAATCAAAAAGTTTAATCTCATTTCTCGCTTCGCAGCTCTCGCCAATGTGTATAACCTGTAATATAATTTCATTTTTTACTCATTTCATTTTTATTTTTAATTAATATGTTTTTTTTTTTTTTTTCATTTATTTATTTTCATTGAATGAGTGAAGAAGATGATATTAAAAAAGAAATGAAATACAGACACGACATGATGTGTGGCTTGGACCGCGACGGTAAATGAAAAAA
Organism: Galerucella tenella; assembly: GCA_910591685.1. Taxonomy (NCBI): domain Eukaryota; kingdom Metazoa; phylum Arthropoda; class Insecta; order Coleoptera; family Chrysomelidae; genus Galerucella; species Galerucella tenella. The sequence continues at coordinate 35,764 of CAJUYH010001426.1, read as the reverse complement.
ATAAATAAATAAACAAAAATTTAATAAGGTGTAAGATATGTATTTCTTGGAACGTATGCGTGAACACATCCCGACGGGTAACCTCGACTTGACACGTCGAAAGACGATCGATCGTTTTCCACCCACGCCTCCCACGTACGGCGGGACGTCGGCAGCGGCGATGCGACGACAACGTGGACGACGGCAACGATGAAGACAACCATGAGTCTTTTCTCAACATCTCGAGGTGGTTGAAAGTAAAAAAATAAATTAAAAAACAGAAAAATGAAGAAAAATCGAGCATTGAAGAGTGTCCGAGTCTGCGTTCACCCATGCCGAAGAGCATGTTAGACTCTATCGACTTTCGCCCACGCCGACGGAAGGGAGAGGCGAACAATGGTAATTCCTGTGTTGTACTGTGTGCCACACACACCAGATACGCGAGTTTTTGCACCATTTTCGATAAAACAAAAAAAGAAAATAACTAATAAACAACGTAAAAGTAAAAGACCAACAAAAACAGGAAAAATAAAATATTGTTTAATTTCAACAAAAAAAAAAAAATATTGTCTTGGAAAAGTGAAATATAATATTCAATCATGATATTAAATTACAATTGTATGAAATAAAATTCATACATCAATATACGACTTATGGCGCATTATGGCTGCACAATTAAATCCAATGTCTAACAGTTACAGAAATAATAAAATGATTTTCGATGGCAAGCACATTTGGCATGTAATAAATAAATAGCATTGATTTATAACCAAGTGGAAAAAAAAATGTTCTTCACTTATCTTCATGTATAATGGGTAGCCGAGTTGTCGTGAATTACTAACCTTATTTGTCATATGAAAAAAGAAAAAATGTTTCATATTTTTACCATCATTTTCTCGGGAAAGTAAAATAAGGAAAAAAAGGTTAATAAATACATACACATAAACACAATAGTGTCGCGACCCCGGAAATACGTACATCACGCAGTGGACTGTTCTTTGTTGTCATCCACATCTGAAATCTAACAATCTACACAAAAGCACTGTACTACACATTTTCCCCCTCGTCGCTATATATGCGAGTACTGTGTATCCTCGATGTCTTTTACTCTGTATATCACTACTGCTGTTTGTACCACTAATCCCCACATAACGTACCGATGCGTTCTAGTTGAAAGAAATATATATAATATAATAATTTGGTTTGCAGTTTACGTGTATTAGGATTCATATTATTTGTTCATCGAATGAGGTGTCACTAAAGAAATATACAAAATAGACATCCACATATATGCAGTCATAAATGCTGATACATAAAGCATTAAAGCAGAATGTAATAACTCGACGTAGTTATGGGATGTTATATTTTTTTGATAAATACTCCACATTTGTGAGAGGTCAAAGTGTAGCCGGCTGCAAAAAAAGAACACTTTCATGGATTCAAATTTTTTCTGTTGAGACGAAAATTTGATTGGATTGCATAAAACTATTTACTATACCGCACCGGGTGTTCGTATCGGAATCATGCAATTCGTGTGAGTGTCTTGAGATTGAATTGATTTCGCGTGTAGCAATTTATCATTGGAATTGTGATCAAAGTCTTTGAATACGTAAATTTTTATGAAGTAATATTTACATCAATACTTTTAGATTATTTAATTGCAGTTTAGAGCAGGGATCGGTACAGGCCATTCGACATATCACATCAGTGAATTTTCTGTCATGACACATTAAATTGTTGTTTCGTATCAGTCGTTATAAAACCAATAAAAAATTCATCAAAAACAAAAACATGCAACGATAAATTAATTTCGAGGATGCATTTAAATCATGGAAAAACAACGAGCATCTCCTCGCAGGGGTAAGACATGTTCCTTTCTTTATGTGCGATAATACTTATAATAAAGAGCAAGAGCAATAACGGTTATTCAAGTATGCTTCTAACAGACTGCTAATAAAATAAAGGGTCGAATTGTTTCCGTCTGTTTTGGCATTATTTTTTTCTTTACTTTATTCTCGTGAGAAGAGAGACATAAAAGTTAAGCCCGCGTGCGACTTTAAAAAAAACAATAAATAAATAAACTGAAGTTTAAGAGTGCCAACGAACCGTAACAGATTTTGCGTCCTCTGTTCACGCAATTACTTTTAGTTACTTTTATCTGTGTGTTTGTTTCACTTGTTTCTCTTTTTGAAGCAGTTCATTTTCGAGAATTATATATCTGTTGAGTACTCGTTACAGGAGCCAGTATAAAATTTAATTTCGTTCCGTTGAAAGCCAAACCAATGACCCTGAACTTCACTTTGGGCGTCCGTTGTGATAACTATATATATATATATATATATATATATATAGTGACTTGCTCTCCCTCTCGTGGTTTCATTTTCATTTTTTTCTCTTTATTCACACACATATACTCCACCCATACACACTTCCGGGTTCGAAGTTGCTCCTTGGGAGAGGTCTCTCTCGACCACTCGTTGATGTTTCAGCGCTGAAAAAACATCTCGCTTCACCTCGCGCTCAAATCTTTCGGTTTAAAAATTTATTTTCCAATTTCTCTTTGAATTTTATTCTGCAATATTTTTATTTAATATGAATTATCGTAAAAAATTTTGTTTCAAATTAATTTTTACCGCAAATTTCTTGTAATTCATTATCGACTAATGGGTAAAGGGATTCAATCGACCGATGCACCACAACATTTTCTTCATGTTGTTTTTTATAACCATGCAGTCATTTACAAGCGTGTATTTCATGGATTTAACGGGTCATCGTCTCAACAGCCCTTTAATTGCGATCGCTTTTAAAACCACCTCTGAACTTTCATCTTTCTCTTTTAATTCTCTCTCATGTATATGTATATATAAATATATTCGTTTTTTCTTTTCAATATACCGTAAGCTTCATCACGTCGACTATAGGTAGATAATCAAATAATGCAATCCTTCGAAACTAATAATTAATACTATATTATTTTCTCAAACATTCATGTATGAAAGTTAAATTCGCATGAATTTGTGATAAAAATATGAGACGGTTAA
>CAJUYH010001426.1:0-16999 GCA_910591685.1 Galerucella tenella | reverse complement strand
ACATTGGTTTTGTAAATGCATTTTCTTCATCTTCCATCTGGATTTTATCGAATAATATATCATAAGTTTTAATTAGCTGGTTATATAAATTTATTTGAAAAAAAATATAATAAATAATGCGTGTTTTTATTAATTATTTGTTTTCGCAGAAAGAATCATTCATTATTTCCATTTAGTTTTTCTTCACCGATATAAGTAGCAATAGAAATGGCTTTGCATTCATACACTTTATGCCATCTTGAGACATGAAATAGTTAATTCATCAACATTTTATACTATTATTATTATTTGACGCTTGAGGCGTTACAAAGTACAGCTACTGCATGCATTTGCCGCACCCCGACTACTCTCATACGTCTGAGAATATTTTTTCTAAAAGGCTTTATAAACCTATATAAATACATATATATAAACTTGTACTAATCCAATACAACAGTATACACCGTACAAAAATATTCCGATGTTATTTATCTATTTAACGTTGAGCGATATAATATTTAGCATCACTTAATACATTCACATTGGTTTTTATTTGTTGTTACCTCCCTTCATTTCGGTTTAATCTCTCCGATCACGGTAATTCCATTTTGTCTGACACCCACACGTACACATTCTACTAAATGACCTGACTCTAACTACTTGTATAGCATTTATTTAAGCCATACATACAGAATTGCTATAAAATAATTTTTTTAACTGTTGTTACATGGTGCGACGAGACGGGCAACTATACCAATATTTCAAGTTTATATATTAACAACTAATACTTGCGTGTCCAAGTTCATGTGTACATGGGACATGCCATGAGGTTTAACCCCCTTGAGGATACATTTATAGATGTAAATGTATATGTTATATAGAAAGAAAGAGCATTAACCCAACGTCTATAGAACATTATCAAGTATATACATGTATACCCGATAATATACCTTTGATAATTATGCGTAATTCAAGTTGGCCATCTGCCTCACAGCTAGATCGTAATTCCACTGTGACTACGCACTGATACTATATTATATAACTAAATACATTATATACGACGATGAAATGTGGATGACGATATATAGAGAGCTTTTAACGACCATGAAAGATATGCCACTTCAACTCGACAAATTATAACGATCTAGTGTATGCCTCTTCGTATCATTTCGTATATTTATATATTCTTTTTTATTATACCATCGTACTCAATGTACAATTATCATCTTACCAACAGATAAAACATTAAAAATACATTAAACACCATTACTTTTTTACATATGAATTATTACGCATTAATAAGTTCAATGCAGAACAAGAAAGGAAAATATTCGTATATAATATATAAATAATAGTTTATGTTGAAGTGACACAGATTTAATATATATATGTGTAAAAATTCTCCGTCAAATTTGCGCGCACCCGCGTCCTCGATTCGTGTATCGCGTGATATCTTTTCATTGGTTTGCATTGCGAGTGTGTGCGTATAGGGAATTGTGATACATATCGAGTTGAACAGCGACCGTTATCCATCGTTAAAGAGTGAAGGCGAGAACGAAAGAGTGAGTGAGTGAGTGAGTGAGTGAGGAAGATAGAAAGAGAAAAGATGAGGCGCGGCTCACGAATTAGCCGAGGGTCGATTTATTACGTCCGTCCTGTTTATAATGCGGGTGATATAAAAGCGAACGTCGCGCATGCCGCAAGGAAGGAAGAAAGAGCGCAATGAAAGAGAAAAAGAATAAGGAAGAGACAGAGATACAAGAGGTAAAAGGATGAAGGAGGTTAAGAAGAGGAATGAGAAGGCGGTGAAGAAGAAGAATAAGAAGAAGAACAAGTGGATGTGCCGTAAACGGGCGTCACATTGAACTTCGCGTGGAAAATGAGACTGGTTTTTTTACCCCCGCGCTTAACTCCAAGTTTATGTTTAATGCAGAGAGATAGTCATTGGAATGGAAGTGAGGGACACTCACAACTTTACAAATGCATATTGTAATGCTATATATATATGTATATATATATATTTGTGTGTGTGTATGAAATGTTTTATACTCGCATTTACGGTACATGGTATATCGACACCTCTCCATCATCACATGAAAAATGTTTTCACCTGAAACCCATCGGCAAAAAAAGAAATAAATGAAGAATCTCCTGATGCCGTCTCCATATTTAATTAATGAGAAATTAAAAATTGAATATAAGTAACGCTCGCGTTGATTAATTTCAATCGATATTTTATTTTAATTGAAAAAAAAAATATTTAAACGACTAATTGGAAGTGTATTTGAAAGATAATAAAATGAGAGAAAGAGAAGAAAAAAACGGTAAGAAATGAAAAATAAAAGAATGAAATTAATGAATGCTGTAGAAATAAAATGAATAAATATTAATAATAAAAGAGATTGGATAAAATGAATAGTGACGAATGTAACGAATTTTTCGTGGTATTCAGGCTACGCGTACGCGTTTCGCATTGATATTATTTCATTAATTTTTTTCACACACATAATTCTTTCTTCTTTTCATTATTATTATACTTTTTTTCTCTTCATTTACTTCTTTATCGACACATATGTATATATGTATATACGTTTAATATATCGTTCGTCTCTCACGTCGCCAGGTATCACTAATACCAGCAGCAAATTTGTCTCCATCATGATTGGCACTGATCAACTGCCGCTTCTCTTTCTCCCTATATACTCACAAGCAATTAGATCGTGAAATACTTCGAGAAAGTTATTCTGCGTATGCGACCACGACAAAGTGCACAGCATCCACGATCGTAACAGGTAGGTATATAGGTAGATACGATATAGGTATAAATGGATACATATATAAGTATATATAAGTATACCTGGAGGCAAACGAGTAGGAGTGAGTGAGAGCAAGGGGGATAAAGAGCATACAGAGTTTGTAAAGGTATTATATATAGTTGAAGCGTTGAAACGGATACCCCTTGGTGTCTCCTTGCCGTCGCTCTCTTGACTCCCACCTAGATTTATGAAGGTTTCTGCTAATTTATGTTCACCCAGAGGACGCGCGTGCAACGTCCACCACGAGAATGGGACGTTAAAAGAAGCAGAGGAGGTAGATGATGATGAAGGAAATAAGGAGAAACAGGAAAAAAAATTTATACATATATATATGAAACGAATACGGTGGAGAAAAGGAGTGAAGAGAGAGAGAGAGAGATATAGGGAATGTCGAGCTCGCTTTGGGCGCCGATCCATCATCGTAAAAAGTCCACTCTCATCTCCCTCGTCTCTCCTTTCTCACCCTCGTTCGTTCCTTTCTCCTCTCTTTGGCCCTCTCTTGGTATTTCGCTTTTTATGCTCCAGGACTTTGCTGTGAAGATGGCGCATTTATACGATCGACTATCTTGAATACCGTTGTCCCGATCTACCATTATCGTCATCGTGTGACTCCCCCGGCCAAAAAGTAATTATCTCATGTATATTTCGCGTATCTATATCACAAGAGTGAGACATGTTTATGTAAAACTGATAAATGAATGAATCAACTAATCGTTCAATGTGTATAAACTGTGGAAGACTGTTTGTATGCATGGTGTACTTGGATTACAGTATGGTATTTTCTATTTCTCTCTATTTAATATGAAGACAATTCGATTTTCATTCAATTGTTGTGCATTACAATTGTTTATGATGAATAAACGAATGAATTAGGTTTTTTTCATCTTAAATAAGATCAGCTATTTACGATGTTACCATTAATTGTAGGAAAACCGGAAATCCTGGTACACCGTTCATATTTATATAGTCGTCGTCTCAGTGCAGAAGTAGGTTTTTGATATGCTCAATGTTATTCCCCTTTTTCAAGTACATACTGCTCCCATTTTGTATTGTACAATCCTACGCTTTTATTATAAACTCCATCACAAAGTCATCATTTATTTTTTATCTGTTCGCGGAATGCGAAAATTTGATGTGATCGACAAATTTCGAATATTGGTTGAATTAAAAGTGATAGAATATAATGAAAGAGGAAACATGCCAGGACACTTGATGCAATAATTATTAATATTTACTTTTATCACTAACCTATACATCATAATTATTTTTTTCCCCTTTTTGTACAAAAAATTAATCCATAATGTATAAAAAAAACAATATATCGGTACATCAGCCTCGTATTTCATTCCCAGTCATTTTTTATACATTCAATTAAGAATTATTCGTCAGGTTATAGCACATTGAGCGCGTATAAGATACAGATATAACTGTGCGAATACTCCACTTATATTAATTTAAATACACGACCAGTAAAGAGTACATTTTTATTTTTTTTTTGGTCAGCAAATTTTAATTAATGTGTGCTCTACTATTGAAATAACATTATTTTTTTTTCATACATGTTTGCAGGTTGTATGTGTAGAAGCAAAAATGTGTCGGTTGGTTTTCAGGTGCTTGGTAGCCAGTGAATATAACTATATATACATCCGCAGCGTGATGGAATTCACAGTCGAGAAAGGTCGTACGCTTGGGGGCAGCCCGGAAGTGTACAATATATTCATTCTTTTCCTCTCTTGTTTTCTGTCTCGTAGCGAAAGCAAGTGAGAATATGTGTATGTTGGTAGACGCAGTTCAACATGATTGGGTCAAAACGTGATAGAGTGGAGAGCATGCACGCATGAACACATAATGAACCACCCATTTTTATTACAAACAAGATTTCTCATCAATTATATAAGTTTCAAGTTCATTAATGAACAGCAATTAAAGTCAATATAGTGGAATAATGAAAAATATATTTTCATGTTGTTTTCTGTTTGTCGTTTTTAATACATCAATCTGTATAACAATATAAATCTTTCGATCAATCTATAACTGAGTTATTGCTGCATCAGATTTTTCGCCATTTCAAATTTCTATTTTGAAAATGTCAAATCTTTTCGCAGCTCGAAAAATTATTTTAAATCCGAATACACTTTTGTTATAAATTTCACATTTAATTTTTCTATGTGTATGATATAACATCGAGCCCATCAGTCCCATTATCAATATTGACATTCATAGATAGACACATCTTTATGTAATATAAATGCAACGACAATTATTTGCAAGACATGCATTCCTCGAAGCCATACTTCCTTGCGGTATCAACAACAATGTACGACAATTTTTATAATGTCTTTGGCAACCAACTCCTAAAGGGTATTGGCTGTGAGCGACGCCTGTTATATATATATATATATATATATACATCTTTCTATACGACTTCCCGGAAGTGGTTGTATTGTATAGTTAGTAATTTTTCTTCTCATCAGCTGAAAGAGGAAGGAAGAAAAATCAGCGAACAGATGACGAGTGAATCAAGTGAACGTAACAAGAAGTTAAGAGAGGAATAAGAAGCAAAATCAAGAGAGTAACGTTTTGCTTCGTAGAATTGCCCGCGAATGCAATAAGGAGTTGCACTCGTACTGTAAGAGACCTACGTAAGGCAACACACTTGACACTGCTGCTACTGCAACAGTTGAAAGGATCGATTGCCACTATAAAAAAATATAAAATGTTGTGTTTCTATATAGAGGTTTATATACCGTGCGTGGGACACTCATGCAGCCTTGTTTAAACTCGTTTTTTCCTTTTTAGAGCATCGCCAGAATATTGACGGTGATTGGGTCGAAATTGAGCCCCCATCAAACATATTTATGCAAGTTTTTTTTCGTTGATGAGGTATATTGAAGACCTCCCGGGATATCTTGAATCTCATCTCGGCGAAAACGATGTATCAAAAGAGAGGCTTCAATCGTGAACTCGATATCTTTGTGGAGGCGGGTTTTCTTTTCTTTCTTACTTTTTCCTTTTTGTTCTTTTGTTCTTCTTTATATATTCTCATCATGTATCTCACTCACTTGCTTTCTGTAGTCCTATATATATATATGTGTGTGTGTGTGTGTGTGTGTGTGTGTGAGTCCTCTCGCACCTTCTCTTTTCCCGCAGCGGCGACCTCGTTTGAGAGAGTCAAGGATGATCAAATTACTCTTGCGATCGATACGCGGGAGCAAGAGTTTTACCGATAAAAAGTAGAACACTATTCTTCCGGGATACACGAACCTCTCACAATCCATATATATGTATATATCTTTATCTCATGTATGTCCCATTTCGGGATTGCTACATTTTCTACCTCTACTTTGCATTTTGACCTTTTACATTTATCAACTTCTACCTATCTTTAAATGCCCCCCAATTTTTGCATCCGCAGCCGACTTACTCCTCTATCTGTATCGCATTCGCACTTATTGGACTCAAGGAAACTACCGGAAACCTAAGCTGATACCAGCCGACCGTGTCTTTCGGATGACACCCCTGCCGGATTGCATACATGTACTTTTTTCAGGCGTCCCAGAAAAATTCCTATGTTCTGACGGCGATTCGAACCCACGACCTCTCGCTCATCGATGGTGTCAGGTGCTGGTTTCTAACCAACTCTGCCACCGACATTGGTTTCACAATTTGTAAATAACAGAACAATGATAATATATTTATCATTAATCGCGATAATTTTCGATTGCTATTAACTCATATATTTTTCTATATTGTCGCAAATAAAATATGTGAAAAATTATGACAATTATATGATATGAAATAATAATAATAATAATAATAAGAATCGGTCAACTGATGTATATAGAATTATTGTATATAGTCAAATAATTATGATGATAATTTCTCAAGTGACGTTGAAACATCTCCATTCACATACTCAACAGAATTATATTGCTGATACATGCACATCAATGAATCCACATCAGATAAAAATTTTTTTCTTATTTTCTATTCCATCCACTCATTCATTTCTCGTTTCTTGTATACCAATAAATATATATCTAGCTATGTATCCATAAAGTCATATATACTGAACGACTGCCAATCGATCCGCAAATCGACTCCTTAGAGAGCTACAATATTTATAATTTTCTGTTTTGTTTCGCTATATGCGCTATGTTTTTTTTATTAACATTTTTTTTATTATATTCTTCCTTTAGTATATATACACACATATATATATTTATGCCCCTCGTTATATCGACATTATATATTATTCCCAATCTCATCGGCTCGGCGCTCGCGCGCACGTAAAGTAAGACTATTCGTTATTTTCCCGCTTCCAATCGACGTTATGTAGTTATAGGCAAGAAACGAGCCAATAATTGATACGGACAGTGCAGATTAATTGGCAACGAGTACTATAACATTAATTGAAAAGGTCGGGTTTCCTTAACGAGGATTTACAGCGTGACAAAACGAAAGAGACCAACACACACCGTCATATAAAAATACGTCCGTCGTCGTATCAATGTTCTTGTCAAATATATACTCACCTAGCAAAAATATGTACATATATTATTTACTTTCGCAATATTCCCCCCTCACTTGTTTTTTTTTTTCTTTTCTCATCACAGTTTATCTTTTATTCATACAGTTCATTAATTTCATTGACACTCACAGTGTTACAATAAGCCACGAATAAAAACAAAACCATAATGAAACAATTTTATTATGCAATAATAAATTGAACACAATCATTTGCGGAATGCATCATTTCATCTGAGATGCTGTGTATCGTTAAATAAATTGTAAACTAAATTTTGAATTCATTGCTGCAATTGCAGTTTTTAAAATACAAAAAGTATTCAGCACACCATAAGATAGTGTATGACATGATTAATCATATATATATATATATAAATATATATATATATATACATTCTTATTCTGATGGGAGAAGTTTAATCGGTGTCTTCCCTCCCTCTATTACCCAGTATGTGTTCTTTAGCTTCCGGCGATTCAGATACATATATACAAAAATGAAATACAACGAGACGCAAAGAACGAATATATATATAGTATGGATAAGGTATATAGGTGGTGGTGGTCTTTTTCTGCGCGGTTATATAGTGGTGAAGAGGAAAACGAACGTAAAAAAACTTTTCGATATTTTGCTCACGCACGCGCGCACGCAAGCACGCACTCGCTCACGCAACTGGAGATGCATCCTTTGCCATCTCTCTCCCTCTCTCCCTTTCTCCCTCTCTTTTGATCCTCTCGCTTATTTCTTCCATTGCTATTTTGTGTGATGCTCTCACCTGTTGTACGCGCGCGCGAGCGAATGGGCATATTATATATATATATATATATATATATATAAAAGTAGAAGTACTGTGGGTGGGTGTGCAGTTCGCTGAACACTCGTATACTCGTATATGTATATAAAAAAACTGCAGCAGTTTGATAGAGAGGAAGAGATACCCTTTTTTCTCTCTCAACCTTGCCCAAGAGATCAAGAGAATGAGGAGGTTGTGAATTGGTAACGGACAAGAGAAAAAGAGGTGACGTGAATTGGAGTGAGCTGAGCAGTAAGTGAGAGAGCACTTATTGCTCTCACTATTGAAAGAATACGCCACGATCCCTCTAGCACGCTATATACGTGAGTTGCATGTACGTATATATTTTTCCTTCTTGTATCTTATACTAACCTTGTCGTCCTCGTCTTCTTCTTCTGCTTCTTCTTCTTCGTCTTCATTGTCATATCACCATTATTTTACAAAATATGTTTACATTCACTTGCATTTCATTTATTTCTTTTTTTTTCACATTTGCTTTTTCTTCCTTTTTCCCAGTGTATACACTTGGTAAATAAATAAAATAAAAATTCATCCAATTGATATTCAACTTGGAAAAAAAAAAATGAAGACGAAGCGATGAAGCAAAATCAAAATTTTGAATTAATTCATACAAAGTGTTTTTTGTTTTATATATGTAGATACACATGTAGATATTTTTTTTTCTTTATAATGAGAATAAAAAACTGTAAATATGTGCATTTAAATAAATGTATTTACATAAATTTTAAACAGTTGTTTTAAATAATTGATATATAACACCATATTATTATAATAGTGATTAATTAAAATATATTGCAATATAGTAATATTGATTATTTAAACCAGTTTAAAATTTATGTTATTACATTTTAGATGTATTTTTCTTTTTTTTTTTTGCAATATAGTTATTGTGGTGCTGCTAGTATGTATACTGATGTGCCCTACTTATACAATTGGCATATGATCGTAGCACCATTGGCATCCCGTGGACATCAACTGCGATTAATTTGTCGCTCTACGGTGTGTATATATGTATATTATATAGTCACCGCACATCGACGCGATCAATAATTAGTCGGTCCTCGCACGTTTAATTAGAACGCACCAGTTGCCGTCCAATTAGGCGTTGGTGGCATTCGTAGTTGTGTTTTTCTCCCGCTGCGAGTGGGAGGTAATCGTTTATATAAAATCTTTTCTTTTATTTCGTTTTTTTTTTCCCTCCCTTTGCATTTATATGCGCTCCCGCAATTTCTCATACAAAAAAAAATACATATATAAACATTAATTCCCATCATGAGATTTCATCTTGATTAAACCTGACTGAAGATAATGTGTATTCATATATGAATAAAATTTTTATTACTTTTTTTTTCTTTACCTAAATGACGACAGTTATAAAAAATGATCATTGATATTTTATTTTATTTTCATTTTGTTGATTTTACGTTTAAAATTTTTGCATTCTCTCTCGCACGTCCACTCACTCCATCTCACTTTTTTTCTGTTCAAGAGAATATCACAGTGGTCCTGGAGCACACATGCAGAAACATATATACATAAGCGGCAGTGGAATCTCTCGTTTTATTTTTTACTCTCCTCCTTGCTCTTGTGGACCTAAGTTATGGTTAATGCGGTGTATGCTAATCCAGATTGATTTAGTAGCAACTTCGCGCCGTAAATCGTTGTCAAATGACCAATATATACATACATATATGTGTGTGTGTGTGTGTGTGTGTGTATTTGAAACCACAACTATACACAAGAATAAACGAAACGATTGGTCCATACGAACAGAAGCCACAATGGGCCACTGTTGTGTACGCGCAATGCGCGGACGTGTAAATCGCTTTGGGGAATATGTTCAATGATGAGACCACTCTGAATGCGTGGGAGATCCTTCAACAGAATTCACTGAGCGTTTGAATAAAAAAATAAAATAGAATGTAAATATAAAAAAATAAATGGGAAAATATTATTATTGCTATTATACCAATGAAAAGAAAATGAGTGAACTGAATGCGAGAGAGAATGTGAGAAAGAGACAGAGGTGGATAGTGAGTGCAACAGGTAGAACACGTCAACGCACCATAGAGAGTCTGTGCATGGCTTTACAACGGTCAATATCGTTATTTATGGGGCAGGTACCAGCGATAATTTGCATAGGGCACAAAAGGCACCGATATATACGCAGATGAATCTTGGCGATAAGAGATCGAGTAAGAGGAAAGCGTACAAGCCACGAGGAAAGAGAAAAATGGAAAGAGATGGTGAAAGAATAAAGGAGACAGTGTGACAGAGAGAGACGGCAATATATAATAACGTATGGATGGTTTTGTAAATAAATTTTTCTCTGTCTCTATGGGAGTAAACATTATATATATTTTAGTTTTTAGTTTGTCAAGGATGGCGCAATATCACTCGGAAACATGTAAATGTGATGATGAAAAATTTAAATGGACCAATCAATTATAGTAATTGTGTTTATGTGCATGTGTGTGTTTGTATATTGCATGGAGGAGTTATATAGATAGAATAATATTTCAATTGTATATGGCAGCGTAATCCCACGAAACAATTTCCATAATGTCTTCACCAAATTTTTTATGGTCAATCAATTGCGCACATTTTATTCTTCGCTGTGGAATTTTTATGAAACGGAAGAAAAAATAAATCAAAAGTATATGACATCCATCACATCTTCGCAACAGCGTTTATGAATTCATTGATAAAGAGACAAAAAAATAAGATTATATGGAAAGAAGAAATGCAGGGGCAAAGATAATAAAAGAAAAATAAATAAAAAAGACCATGCTCATTTCTTCAAAACGGAACGATCAAATTAAAAGGAAACAATTTCAAAAATATTTTTCAAATAGATAAACGTCATCGAAAATACTTAAGTCATCACAATTCACATGTTATGGTGGAAGATATGGAAGTAGAAATACATTAAGTAAAAACTTTATTTCGAGGGAAGGTATGTGCGATATAGACTTTCGTGCAATATCAGATACACGAAGAGTTTCGGTTGTACAGCGGCCACAATAAAACTGGATTGAAAAATGAACAAAATAAAATGATAAACATAAAAAAATGAAGGAGCAACAAAATTTTTGGAGTATATGAAAATAATATTGAAGAACAAAAATGCGAAGAAAGTAAAAATATATTACGTTGTATGTGAAAAGAACGCACAGTGTCTGTATGTCTGCATGTGTACATGTAGGGAGAGAGAAGGGACCGGACGTTGGTAGCGAAAGAGTAGCCCTTGGTAGCTGCGATATGGTAGCCTGAGGCTACTAGAAGATTGCCGGCAGACAGGTGGGTGAGGCTGCAGAGGGATAGAGTCCGAAGTCCAAGTAAGAATGAAAGAAGAAAGGACAGACTGAAGAAGGAGAAGAAGAAGAAGAAGAAAAAGAAAACACAGCTACTATATATATATACACTATACTATACTACTACTATTACCATTACCATCGCGGGTCTCTTTTCACTCTGATACTTCTCCGATGGGCCACTCCTCTATACTCTTGCTATATTCTGAGAGGCCTTTCGGGGCCTCCACTTAGCCGCACGCGAGCTGAACTCACTCACTCATATAAGTCCTCTTTCTCTCTCATTCACTCTCATCTGGTTCCCTCCAGTGCTTGTGATGTTACGAGGCCTTCAGCCCCTGAGGCAATGCAGCCCTGGTGTATATAGTCTCTAAACTCGTAGTGTTGCAAAGTTTTGCTTTTACCTTCTTTGGCCTCTTCTCATTCGAGTCCACTTCGTCTCGCCTCGACATTAACCATGAATTTATTCGGACGTCGAGCGCCCAAAATTGCCCGATTACAGTATTACACTCTCGGCCCTCAGTTGTAAAAGCGCGCGAGCTGCCTGATGTGCATTTGCGAGGATGGCGCGCACTGAACCAAACGCCTTTTTCGCCACGCACCGTTCAAGTTTCTTTTTTGAGGGTGGCAATTTGTGGTAATATCGCCAACGACGAGGTAACGCGCAGGCGGTAGAGCGACCAGAAGACGCTACGATGTATATATACACGTATAAATGGATATATATATGAAGTCTATATGAAGATGATGCAGAAGGAGAGGTAACAAAAGCGAATGGAATGAAAAAAAAAATATATATAAGTCAAAGAAGGTGAATTCTTCTGTGCCTCTTCTTCAGATTTTG
Organism: Galerucella tenella; assembly: GCA_910591685.1. Lineage (NCBI taxonomy): Eukaryota > Metazoa > Arthropoda > Insecta > Coleoptera > Chrysomelidae > Galerucella > Galerucella tenella. The sequence goes on along the minus strand of CAJUYH010001426.1, from coordinate 4,707 downwards.
GTAATAAGCGCGCACACGTTCTTGATTCTTCTGGCCTGTTTATACCTCATAATATTACCACGAGAATGTAAATATCGCGTCCACCGGTATATGGGACTTCCTATGCATGTAGAGCTTCATAATATTTAAAAAATAAATACATAAGTGTGCCGTCGTTAAAATACTACTGTTGCCGGAGGGGTTGCAGACCATATGTCTGTTAAAAAAAAATGAAAAGACATAACAAAATAATTTGTGAACATTGGCAAAACATAATATAGTTTATTCGAATATATAAATATATTTATATAGATATAAAAATATAAAATGCATTTCGTTATCACCATGTGATTACAATATAAAGGACGATAATGCTTAAGAATCTCTATACACTCAAGGCTCAACGTTCTACTGAAGACATTACTTACAGCAGTAATCGGGGCCCGTGCGCTCGCGCCCGCGCCCGCGTACGCACATATACAGTTGCACGTATATACATTCAGCCACACTAAGAGGCGATAAATTCAACGCGTTACATCTGGCAGTGCGCGAGCGGTTGTGCGCTCAAGCGTTCGTCCGCGCCAAGAGTTGGCCTCCAGGGATGAGTAACTTATGAGTGGATTTGCTGACGAATGTTCGCAGTGCGCGCCTGAACATAGTACGCGCTTCCTTATGTCTTGGCCATTACGTTTCACTGTTTACAATATATACAGTCCGCGTGCCGGTTTGCAGACGGCACAAAACCGTATGTATAAAAACCCCCGTTACTTCTTTTATACTTTTCCATATACCACAGCTTTTTATTCTCTTCGTTATTTCTGATGCTTGAAATATACACATCACTCCGTGTATACAATAGTAAAAAGTCCCGAAAAAATTGGCATTTTTTGATTTTAATTTATTGCGTGCGTGATTATAATAAATTCCACGAGTTCCTTATACAAACACTTTCATCAGTGGAACTTTCGCCTGACGGAATACACCAGAAAATACACATTTATTTATAGGTAGACTCAGATGAAAGCAGTTTGCTAATTCGTGACCGAAATACGTGACTTTAACGTCAGATACTATAACATTATATACACAGTGAAAATAGACTCAACGAATAATACTTGGTATGGTTCTATTTCATCCTAAAACAGGAGCTGTCCATCGTTGAAACGATTAATCTAGTTGAAAGGTAAAGAGCAAGTTATAAATATATATCTATACATATATTATAAATGAAACAAAAAAGAGTGAGACCGTTATTGACTTTGCCCTGCAGTTGCTACTGCTCTCTCTACTCATGTTCACTATACAATTTATATATAAATATATATATCCGTCGTTGTTATACAGGACTATATAAGCTACTCAAGAAGTTCGTGCTGATCATCAGTGAAGATTGCCATGCCACCAGAGATATACAGTGAAATAATCGGAAAATCATCATTATATACCACCTTCCAACCATAAACCACTTTGTCGGAGGGAAGAAAAGAAAGATTAAATAGAGAAAATCGAAAATGACGACGTGTATATGAAGGGATTTATGTATATATATATATATATATATATATATAGATAGATGGTAAAGAGAAAAGGATTGAATGATAGAGAAGACGCGTAGACGAGGAGGAGAAAGAAGAAGAAGAAGAAGAAGAAGAAGAAACTTCCTAGACAGGTGGATGATGAACGAGCGTGTGGAGTATGCATCACGATGCGAAAGAATCACAGAGGAGAGTTAGTTATACACAAGTGCATGAGCTAATAGACTCGACTGATGATTAGACGCGGCAGGATCTTTAAGCCTGACACTCTCTTCGTGGTATCCAATTGTACATCATCTGCTACATACAACATCGCTCTGATCCTGTGCATTCTTCATATTGTACATGTATTTGTAGAAGATCACTCCCATAACTGTTAAATCGAATGAACAAGTCATTATGAATGTTTGATTCTCAATGTTAACTACGGGACAAAATAAAACGAAACAAAACCGAAAATTAAGAAAAAAATAATTATGAAGAATATGATGTAAATGAATGTATTATTTTTTTTTGTATATTTTGAATGGAAAAAAAAAAGAAGAGGAATAAAGATGATGTTGGGTATAAGTGAGACTGGGTCCAAGTGAAACATTCAAACGAAATTTATTTTATTGTATCGGATGATTCCATTTTGTTCCTATTTTAAAAATTTTAATCAGCCACTTTAATACCACTGGAGTACTATATTTAGGCTCCAAGAAATGCAGTTACGACTAATTTATCGTTATAGAAATTGTAGTCCCTCAGAAAATTCACTTCGTCCCAAACTCCCCTATATATATATATATATATATATATATATATATACGAGTATATATATCCCTGAAATTCTTGAGCGAATGCCGTTCGAATGATCGGTTGGCTTCGAACATCATATTGTTTTGAGATTATCGATAACGAGTATATAAGAGATATGCGCCTGCACCTCGTCGAGTAGCACGGGAGTTATGGTGATTGTACCATGTACGTACATGATGCTTTTCAACATTATTCTCTCTGTCTGTTCTGCCTACGTGGTGTGCATGCTTCGTCATAAAATATATAAGAGAGGAGGCGAAGGAGGAGAGTACTCATTCGCAAACGCGCGCTCGCGCGCAATGTTACCTTCGTTGCCATTGGTAAGAAACGAAAAAAAAAAAATCAGTAGGAATATAAATCTGTGTCGAATGAAGATGAAAAGTGAAAAACACAAAATGGCATATAGAATAGGGGAAAGAATGGGAGAGAGAGAAAGAGAGATGGTGAGACAAAGAGAAAGAGAAGAATTGATCGAGTCCGTGTATTATATATCGATATAATGGAAATATATATTATGGTTAACATGTGGTAATCTATGGAGTAATATTATTTACGAGCTCACACAAATAAACTTGTTATTTTAATGCTGTCACGTATATAAATTCTTACCATTCGCTCGTTATTTTCAATATTGAAATTTCAAGTCCATTCAGATTATACCTGTATTGTATATAGATATATAGATTTGATGATGAGGTCACAGGCAAGTGACCAATATAAAACTATACTCTGTAATAAAATTATTACATCTTCGTGTTATGCACAGCGTAGGGTGTAAAATACGCCCAATACTTCGGACAATTTCCGTGATACTTGTTACAACTCAGCAACATTCAATGAAGCTAAGGGAAATATTAGTCCGATAATATAGCAGTACATCAGTCTTTCAGATCAAATTGTTACTTATTTTTGTTGAATATAAAATTGACTATCATGTCGTAGTACACAATTTACCGCTAATAGAGATACAAACAATGACTACAAAATAATAATTAACTTAATTTAAGTAAATGACCATAAAATAATATTTGTTTCACATTCAATGGCAACAATTACTCCATTTTATAATGACAAATTGAATTATTTATTTATTGTATATATATACATATATATATAACTAGATTGGCATTATGAAAATGCGTATATAAGTGAAGAATCAAATAATGAGTTTAAAGTGGCTGCGGCGATAGTGGTATTTGATAAAGTTATATACATTCTATTCAATGATTATCATCCTTCTTTGGCATGCCACACAGGCCAACGCAACTATAACCGACTTTTGCCATCTCGTGCGTTCTCTTTTACCTCAATAAAGTGGAGGCAACGAGCTCTTTACCCTCAGCCTTTAATCCAGAGTTATCGTGGATTGTAACTCACCTCTGTGGAATAAACACGTACGTGCATATGCCAAGAATTATATATATGAGTCCACACGTAGAGAATGCACGGGTGCGTGACGCAGAGAAAGATGAGCACACACCAATACCTCTGCAATGTCTCTTATATATACAGGCACAAATCCAATTGTATATAATACATATATATGTGCAAACTATTTCTTCACCATGAGTTATGTATCTGTAACGGTACGTGTTCTCCAATCGATTGGAACGAAAGCGAATGGAAGGATGATATAGAATTCAGATGATAATTTTCATGCAAAAACAATGGTATACGTATAAGTGGGTGAAATACGATGAAAATAAAATCATAATTTTAATTTACTACTGATACAACGAATAAGACAGATAATAGTATGTAATGCGGGCAACATATTGTGAGCATTTATACTTGTTATTGAAGTGTCAAGTCATATTTATTCGTGCACGATAGTTAGAGATTTAATTTAATTATGAAACCGATCACAAAACTGTTATTAAAGTCGGAAGGGTAAAAAATATGACACTTTTTCTTCGCAATGAAGTTGTCTGCTAGCATTACAAAATATTTCCGAAGTTGAATCGCGATAATTAACAGAGAGTGAGAGATTGCGAGTATCGCGAAACAATAATTAGCCCTTGCATGCCATATTTTGATACAAAGAAAAAAAATTCACCCGAAGCAGAAACTGTTTATGTGGTATATGATATCTATATATAATTTGCAACTTTGAAAGACAAAATAACTTGTTTTTTCATGGTCTTGTTTGTAGGTTTGTCTGTGTTGAAAATCGTCACGTCACTAACAGTTACCTGTGCGTTATTGGTGTTACCAGACATTGATACTAATCTTTTTTCATCTTTTTCTTTCTCCTTTGGTCTCTATATATCTCTTCCATTTTTTTCACGACATCCATTCACGTGATGAATATCAGACAGACATCGTTCTAATGGACTACACCATGTGAATAAATGACATTATACATATGTTTGTATAAACATATATATATATA
>CAJUYH010001425.1:34901-49222 GCA_910591685.1 Galerucella tenella | reverse complement strand
GAGAGAGAGAGAGAGAGAGAGACAGAGTGGCGTCACCCGAAAAACTGGTTCGCTCAGCGTCAGATTGCAAAGATAGTGAAGTTTTATATGCGTGCCTGCTGAGTATAGACTCTCTCTCTCCCTTTCTCTCTCGCTCTCTTACTCTCCCTCCGTCTTCTTTGCCCTTCTTCTCTCTCATGGTCTCTCTGTTCTTTGTCTATATAATATAGCATTCGTGCACGAGACGTATATCGCTTGGACCCATCGCAATCGGGCGCGTTCACTCAAGGGGGGCAACGACGGTTTTCCTCTCCTCTTCCTCTCTTGAAATCGTTTCGTTCACCGCGACTTTTTCGTATTCATATATATGTTGTATTTTACATTAACACAATCGCTCATATATTCAAATTTTCAATTATATAAAACTAGATTGCAAAATAATATTTTGTTTATTTTATAATTTGAATTTTTTAATTGAATTATTGAAGTAAATTTCTATTAATTTATTCGAACTTTTAAATAAATTTGTCATTAGTGATGTAGGGCGTATTTTTTTATTGGAGAATCGCTGTTACATTGCAAACAACTGTATTGAAATAATCATCTTACATTTAACAACACGAACATGAAAAAAAAAAAAAAAAAATATTTAGACGTCTGAAAAATTAATTTTTTACTATTAATTTGAATTTAAATTAAAATCACATAATTAATATTACAATTGAATATATATAGCTCCAATAAATAATATTATGTATATATTGTTTATATAGGTGTTTATTTCTGGTGGTGAATGACGATAATGATCACAGTTGTGCGTTTGAACAACTGGATTAGTAATGTGTGAATATGTGAATATTTGTGTGAATGTTGGCAAACATACGAATCATGGGTGTCGTCCAGTAAATAGTAATCGATTTACACTTTGGGGCTTTTGTACATACTCGTATATATGTACACATGCATATATACATATATAAATGTATGTGGGGAAAAATATGCTGGGGACAATTCACGGGATAGCGACACGTTTGTTACGGAGAAATGTCGCGCTCGTGTTCACCTGTTGCCTACGTTTGCTCCACTGGATCACCACTAAAATATTATATATATATATATATATATATATATATATACATTGTCATTGTATTGGCGTTTGTTTTTTTTATTGTTCAATGTCAATTTTGTCCAATTCAAATATTTAATTGAAACAAGAACTGTAAATAAATTGTGCCATTATCATTGAACGATAGGAAATGGCAATAAATAATCAGAGTAATATTCCAAATGTTTAATATTTTTTATACTCGTGAATAAATAAATATTTAACTATATGCAATAGCAAGTGTAAGCAGCCTACAATTTAGTGTAAATGATTTTTGTATTTTTCATTTATTTTTTTTTTTATAATTTATTGTAAGTATACTTTTTACATGCAACAGGAAAATTGAATATTCGCATTTTGTTTTTTCTTTACTTGTTTATTTTCGTAGAAATTGTAATTATATAGAAAATATTAATGGGAATATGATCTTTCTTCTTGCACTCATATCCAAGTAATGTTTACACGTATCCACACACACACACACACATTAACATCTACATACACATAAATATATTTTATTTCTCTCTTTTCTCTTCAACTCGAATGGTAGCCTCGAGGCTGTATGCGTTGCGATCTCATATCTCTCGTTACACTTATGCAATGTGGAGATTTATTGGTCATGATTATGCGCGAATGGGTGGTATATACATACATATAGTGATGGCAAAGTCGAAGGAAGATGAAGAGGAGGAACTCGCCCTCGGCATCAAGAGCGCAGAGAGTAAAATCGTCCTTCGCGATATCGAATTGTGTTTTTACAACATTTCTCATCATATTCGCTTTCAATTTTATTCACATTCTTCTATCATTTCGCTTCACCTTATGAAAAATATGAAAAAAAAAAAAAAAAAAACACAATATTCAAGTGATGATTCGATGAAATAATTATTTATATTTAATTTGTATCTAGGACAAATGTGATGGCAAAAATTGTCTGTGCAAACTTTGGAAATATTTTTATTTTATTATTTTCCATTTATTTTGCTTCTGACTATATAAATAAAATATATGTTAATTTTAATTAATTAATAATAATATTTAACGGCATTTCTTCAATGGTAATTAATTAATGAATAAATATATAAATATTTTATTTATTATATGATTGAATATTAATTTTTATTTGTAATGAGTATACGTTTAACTTGTCACACTCGTCCTCGTCGTTCATCAGCAATTCTATTTAGAAAAAATAAGAAAAAAAATAAAATATATCAATGCGATTAATTATGAAATATTAATAATAATAATGAGGAAATGAGAGGAAGGCAACTGTCTGCTCACAAGCACACACACACACACACACACACACACGTACATATATGTATATATATGCATTGAAACCGGCTCGAATGATTCTGTGTCCGCATATCTTTCTCTCGCTTAATCCGTAACTCGATCGACGACATTATTCGCATACGCTATCTCGATTATTTATACACCTCACGCACTGTCGAATAGTTTCGTTCCCTTTATATACATACATTTAATTCCGTTGTTGTCACTCGCAATATCACAAAATAAATTGCCACAATTTATTTCAATAGTATGTGACAAACATTGATGATTCAATTGTAAAAACAAAACAAAAATTAAAAATCATTTGTTAATGTATTTTTTATTTTTTTTTTTTGGATTTTGATGTTGAGAATCATTGAGAATAAATAGATTAATGTGAGATGTTGGGTGGTGGAGGATTGAGGAAAATGTCTGGGCCCTTGCATACTATATATATGTATGTATGTATGTATGTATGTACACGTTGAATAATGTAAGGATCCCGAAGGTATATCAGCATAAACCACAAGCAGCCACAACCCGGGACCGCTCATATTATACTTGGCGTACTCGCGAAAGATCGCTAAAAGATTACGCTCCTTTACTTCTCAGAGCCCTCTTCATTCTTTCCACCACACGTACACATTATATATATATATATATATTCTCGCGTTTCTATTCTGTATAACCAAACGATTGCGATCCACTCAGTGTCTGTTTATTCGTTTCAATACCTTTGATAATTCTCCTCTTCATACACTCTCATGAAAAGTAAAAAACAATTTTAAAACAATAAATTTTTCCATAAAATAAATAATTTTAATTGCATGATAATTCAGCGATATTTATTCATATATTTGTCTGGTATTTACGTTACAATGTTGGATGTAATAGTGGAAGATTAATAAAAATAAATTGTCGAATGATGATTTGATCAATTGAAATTTTTTTCAATGATAATTCAAATTAGAATTGATCCATTTTAAATATGATTATTTTCAAAGCGATATTTGTGTATGAAATAATATTACAATGTGTGTATTATATGACGGTATATATATTTAGGAGTGAATAGTAGGTGCGGCAGTGGAAGAATTGAATGAGAGAATGAACGGAAAAGAGAGATGAGGAGAAAAAAAAAGTGCCCCGTCGTGGCGACGCCATTGCAACGAGATAAAACAGTGATAGGGAGATCAATGAATGTGATAACCAAAGTTATTACCGGATAGGACGGAGAGAGATAGAGTGAATGTGAATCGGTGTCAGACGAGGAAGTGGTGGAAGAGGGAACGACTGAGAGAGCGAGAGAGAGAAACGACGAGAGTCAGACTCGTTCGCTTGGACGGTCCGATAAGCAGAAACAGTTATCAAGAAATGGAAATGACTGATAAGCTTTAGCGTTATACGAACGTCGTGTTTTTAATAACACATTAATTCACAGAGGTTTTTTTTTTTTTTTTTTTTTTCCCACTATCTATTTCTCTCAGTCTTTCATTTTTTTTCGCTTGAAGAATTTCTGACGTCGATAAACACACAAACATATATATATATATATATATACACGTTTCACTCTTTCTGTTTTATTTTTTTGATAATAAAAATTTATTTTTATTTAAATACCTCGCAGAGTGCTAAATTATTTAATGGCGGAAAGAAACAAAAAATATGCTTCCTATAATGTTGTTCCGTAATTGTCTCTCTCTTTCTCTGTGACACATACACACACACACATTTTTTTTTAGTTTGGGATTTTTTTCTTAATATTTTATATAACTTTATTTTTATTCGTTTGGTTTATTCTGCAGACGTAGAAATGCTTATAGTGAAATAATAAATAAAAAATAATAATAATAGTAATAAAGGAACGAAATAAATACTGCGGATGTATATATGCACATATTTATACATATATAAATAATAACTGCAAGTATGTACACGTTTATGAGAGTTGAATTGCCAGCGTACAATAATAGGAATAATATATTGTGAGGGCATTACATATATGCCTTTATATATACCGCGCGGTTTGAAGTAATCAGATGTTATCGGTGAACTCGTCGATTGGTCACAGATCGTTTATCACACAACCGGATAAACACACTACCCATTTCATTGTCTCTATATACACCGGCGCAAAAAAAAAACCAAAAAATTCACTGTCAAACGTCACCACAATTCAAATGGTAAAGAGAAAAAAATAATAAAATTAACCAAAATTATGGATAAAATAAATAAAATAAATAAATAAAATAATGGCAATAAATTGATTTTAATTTATTTTTATTTGTATTAATATGCGAGAATAAAACTTTATTATTGAATGAGTTTATAGCAGGTGAGCGAGTGAGTAAATAGTTTTACTGATGGTTTTAACAGAAAATGACAGATACACACAAATGTATATACCGGTAGGAATAATACTGGCATTTGACTACTCGCTATCTTCTGACATTGAGGAGTCCGGTCTTATGTAGGTATACACATGTGTATTTTAAACACATGTGGAGAGTATGTATACTTATCTCTTGTGAACACCAAGCAAAACCTGTCGGCAAGAGAGACTAAGTGTGTGTGTGTGTGTGTGTGTGTGTGTGTGTGTGTGTGAGAGAGCGAGAGGATGAGTAACATCGCCGCTGGTGCAACTTCGTTTGCGGCATTTTGACATTTTAGATATAGCCATGCGTATATTATATCACACATATGATTCCAAAGTGCTTTCATTTGAATAAACAAAAGTAAAATAAAATAAAACAATGCAATAAAAAAAAATAATAATAACAATTTTATTTACTATATTTATCTATTTATTTCAATGACAATAATTAATTGGAAGAAATTTAATGTGCACAAAGTTATCTTTATTGTTGTCGCTTTTCCGCAATTATATTCAATGGCAAATACATTCAGTCAAGTTCACATTGATATGACAAAAATTGTCGGTTAAAATTCGACAATTATTTGCGATTAATAAAAAATAAATATACGCCAATTGATTGCCATTTACATTTAACAATTGCAATGTTATGGATATTAAAAAAATTAATTTGACAAGAATTTTGCAAATATTTCGATATATATATATATATCTACATACAGAGATATGGCACGTAAAAATAATATACAATAATTGTATTTAGATAAAGTGTAAAATAGTCATATACAATTTTTATCTCTTTACATTTGTCGTCACAAACAATATATATATAAAATTTTAATTTTACACACTTTGTCTACATAAAACTCAATCAAACTCCATTGATTAAGAAACAAACTAACAAACAATAATACATATACAAGTATATCAATATTAAATAACAGCATAAAGAATAATTATTTTTCTGTTGTTTATTTATTTATTTATTTTTTTTTCGCAATATATATATATATTTACTGCAGAGTCCTAAGAATTACTGAAAGTATAACCCTACGCGATGTGACGTTGACTCTAGTGGCTGCTGCTGTTGCTCGTTTGGCGACAGCCATGAATTATTCATGGATTACGTTTCCTCATACAACTCGAACGCTCTTCTGAGAACGTGGCAGGACACAGGAAAGTACAGATAACGATCTCCTTTCTCGCGTGCTCCCTCTCTCTCTTTTCCTTCCCTACTCACTCCACGTCTCGCACACTTCTCTTTCCCTTTACTCCGCTGTTTCTTACGAGAAATCTACTGTTTGTCTGACTCACTTGGTATTCGTTGCGATGGCACAGTAGTGTCTCAGTGACAATGCGATTACGATTTGACCAAATGCGTCATCATGTTGTCTGTAAAATATTATTTACACATATTACAAACACACACACATACACATCTATAATATATTTAAATATTAAAATGGAATATTTATCTATGTGTTTTAGATTTTTTTTGGTATGTAGATGAATATTTATTTAAATATTAAAATACTATGATAGAAAAGAATATGATGATTTAATTTTTTTTCATTGTCAAATGTTTTATATGTAATGAATTCATTTATTTATTTATGTAATTGTATTGTATTGTTTATGTAAGGTAGTGTATTTATGTGTGTGGAGGTGACAGCAATAATGACGACGAAACTCTGACCGAGCAAAAATTATCATGAGTAGGAATCTAGTTTATCATATCCGACGATCTCAGTTCCTGTTTCTATATAATCTCACACAGAATCTTCACTGTACTGTTACTATTACTATTACTACTTCTACTACACTACTACTACTACTACTACTACTACCCACTATTGGTGGTGGTGCTGCTGCGCCCCTCGACCCCACCATACTTGTTTCATTCCCCTTTCAATTCTGTATACAGTTTGATATACTCTGATTTTACTGATATCTGCACTATTACACATTCATACATGCTCCACACACTACACACAATTTATATACATGTACATATATTTATATATTTTAATGAAATAGACAAGTTTATGGCCTTCATCACTCATATGAAGATACAGTATTGGGTGCGAAGCATCACTACTTATTCTCTCATTCACTTTAAACATTTAACCAACTGAATTTCAATCGAACAATTGTTATTATTATATATTTTTAACCTCTTTGATCAGAATATTAATATTTTTCTTTCATATGGACAACACGTCAAGATGTTTGATAATGCTCTTCGACTAGATATTCATGCAGATATGATAAAATATCATTACATTTTATTCTCTTCAACAATGTGAAATAGAAGAGAGAAAAAAATTACAGAAATAGGCAATTTTTCACTGTTGCCTATATATTAAACAACGATTCAAATAGGCGACGGTTGAATCAATGTGTATCTCTCATGTACAATCGCACACTTACATAGAAGACGAGAAAAAAAAAAAATTAACAAAAGAAAAAATTTGAAAATCCTCTTTCTCAAATTATTTTTTGCCTCCTCAATTCAATCGTTGTTTGTATTAAAGTTTCGTTCTCTTGGGTGAATATAAATCGTATGTCCGACGTCTGGACGCGATACACATCAACTATATACAGAGTGGGAGTGTGGTGGCGAGTAAGGGGTAGTGGTTGGTGGCGATGAGAAGGGAAGAGAGAGGGAACCTTGAGAGTTGCGGCGCCACTGGACGAAGATAAGGGAGCGTTATCGGACTGCGCGGCTGTCCTTATCAGCGATCGTTCTCTGTTCGCTTTCTCCCCGCTCTCTTCCCTTCTCGTTCCTTTTATCTCTGCCTCTCTCACACGCTCTTCTACATATATATATATATATATATATATATATATATATATGAATGTATGTATGAATATATATATACACAACCTCGCCTCGCGGGCCGATGTTATCGCATAACTAGCTCCAGCTACTGATTCTATCTCTCGCGCGCGCGTACCGACCTAACAGCGACGGACTCTCTGGGCTGCAGGGCCGCAAACCCAATTTTTATTTTCATTTTTTTTTCGCATCGTGAAATAGGAAATAATATTTATACAATGCAAGAAAAAAAAAACAAAAATCATATCATTACCTTTTTTGTTTGATCAATTGAAATTAATTGCAATACGAGAATTTGTGAAAAAATTTCGTTGAAAATTGACATCCACTGAATTCATTTGATTATTTGTGTTTTCACCAGAAATTTTGAAACATTAAAATTACTGTTTGATACGATTTTTAATATGAAATCGATTTGAATGTTGGTTGGAACACATCGTGGTATTGCTCTTGTGATGGAGGAATAATTGCTGATGTGATAAACACGCTTGTGCGTGTTGTATTTTTTTATATATAGTTTTATTTATATTTTTTATGTCTAGTGGATTAATCAATCACAATTGACGAGTACGAATTGTTGAAGTATATATTGAATCTGTAACATTCCCATCTACTTCTTTTTTTTTATTAGGAGAAATACTTGTACAATTGATATGCTGTATAACTTAATTCAAATAGGATGTGTCGTTTGTTCAAATATTAATAAGTATCGATAATTATACCACGTATGTGTGGGACGATATTTATATATAAATATATAATAATGATGACGGGAGTGTGTGAGAGAAAAAAATAGATATATTGTTATGTAGAAATGCTGCAATGATGGTCTTGAAAGCTCGCGCTGTTAAAATTAACATATCTGACCGATAGCAATAGGTTGTAGTGCACCGCTGACGATGCGATTACTATATGTACTACATACACAGCAGGAAGGAAGAGATTACTACGAGTGTATTACATTGCGTAGGATATATATATATATATATATATATATATATATCCGTATATCATCATCATTTGATATTAATTTCATGTTGACTTAACGAGATCCATTTTCATTTACATCTCATTCAATTTTGCATTCATTTGGACTTTATGTGGAGGGTGAAACTGTGAATAGAGGATAAAAAAAATTTTGTTGATATTTGCAAGAATAAGAAGTAAAGAAGCGATAGAGGAATTTAATTATTTTTATTGTCAACAATTGGAAAATTTAAATCAAAATATTGATTTTTATGAATGAGAATTTTAATAGGAAATAGAATGAATTTATTCTAACATTAAATTGAATTGTTGGTTATTATTTTTTTTTTTACCGTTTATTACATAGTGTTATATACATAAATTGGTAAATTTATCATTTAATTGATTGATTAATTAATAAATATTTTATGATGAAGTATAGGGACAGATTGATTATTGATTGCAAATTTATTATTATAGGATTTGTAGTTGGTCAATAGGTTTATTTTGGATCGGACTTTTCTACTATATTTACTTTCAATTTTTTGTTTATAGACTTTAATATTTTGAATCTATTGACGTTGAAATCATTATATTCACGAATATATATTTTTATTCATCTGAAGTAATGTCATTGAGAATTTTTTTTATTTTCACTAAAACATCTATCCCTGCATACTAACGCGCACTAATCGCTTTGCAATCGTATAATTTATCGATTGCCACCTTAAAAAAAAAAAAAAGAAATATAATAGATAAACTTCGAGGTCTGGTCGATAAATATATCATGTGAAAGATTGGCCTGTGATACTGCCATAATTGCAATGAGATAACAATCAAATTATAAAAATATCACGGTGCAAATCGCGATTTTAAGATTGCAATAAAACAACGGAATACTTGAAATATTTAAAGCCGCATATATCAACTCATCCGGGGGGGAATAACAAGAAGAAAAAAATACAAAAGAAAATGGGAAGAAAAGACAGGTGAAGAAAAATATAAATGGTTGAAAGAGTATTTTCACAATAAATAATATATAAATAGAAAATGAGAGCATGTCGAGAAATATATGCAAATATATTGTAGAAAAAAAAAAAAATAATGCAATGAAAACAAAAAATGAAATGTGAATGGATATTAGCCCGAGGAATTAAAAGGCAAATACAGTATGCAGTAGAATATTCGCTTGAAGTCAGTTGTCGAGACAAGTGGCGGGACGGGGATGAAAGTACAAAGGGGTGACGGTGCTAGTAGCTGTAGTGGTGGTGGTGGTGGTAGAGAACGACTAAAGAGAAATCCGGCACTGGAGGTGTGCTCTGCTATCTCTACAGATAGGGCGAGAAAAACACTCATTTTTATACCGTCAAAATGTGTTATCTCACCCGCGCGGCCGCCGCCTCTTCATCCCTTTCCTTCACTACCCCACCACTATCACATATATATACTTACTTTATACGTCGCATCTTTTTTCTCATTCACTGTACCTCATTTTGCGTGTGGAGGCTTTTGCGCCAAACACACTCTGATGCTGTTGCACAGCCCTCACAGGCGAAATTAACTCGCCATACTCAAATATATCCAACAACACTCACAACTATTCAACCACATGTATGTACGTTAAAATAATTGTGCGTGTGTGTGTATGGCAGTAAACCATTCTCCACATTTTCTTGCTTCGCTGTCATCCTCTTCTTTAACTACGTATATATATATTTATATAGGCGGGAACTCTACTGGCTACTCCCGTGCTTCATCTTCATTTATATATTGTCTACCGTTTGTTCTAAAATAAAAAAAACTCTGCTCATATATCACTTTTAATTGTAAAAAGTTTATATGTATTTATATATGTATATATCTATATATATTGTCCATTAACTTACACACCTGGAATTAAATTTTTTAATTACATATTGTTATAGATATTGAAAAGAGCATTTTGTACTTTTAGTTTTTAATTTTTCAATAACTTAATTCCAGTGATATTTATTTATGGCTTTGAATTTTCAATTGAAAATATGTTTAGAGTTTTAACGACTTTACTTAATAAACCCCCCCCCCCCCACATTCAATTTTCCGCAAAAAAATGAAAAAATATATTGTTTAATTGAAGTAATTAAAGCAATGTATGGACAATAAATTGGGACGAAATGTCTCCATACTTTTATTCCATCTGATTTTATCTTTAGTCGTGACACTGGCAAGAAAATCATATTTTTTTTTTTCCTTTTTATTCACAGTGTAGGAAGAAGAGAAGAGAATGCAAAGAAAAAGAAAAATAAAAGACATATCATAGTAATGATAAAATAAAAAAATGGTTTTGAGTAACAAGGCAGTTATCGTTCTTTGGAGTTTGAGCGTTTTTCTGGTGAATTAATCCAGAGGGTTCTAAAAGAGAATGAAGAGTGTATATAGTACACTGCACTCATACACTTCTTTACCATTTTATCCGTGTCCATGATATATATGTGTGTATTTGTGTGTGTGTGTGTAAAAGGAAAACCACCGTCGCCTTCACCTGACAAATTTGTCATTCCCAAGAGTTGGAAAGTATTTAAAAAGTTGAATAGTCACGGAGACCCTCGGGGCTGGCCTTTAATTTCTTTTCTCTTTCGGACGACCAACGTCACATTTCCACCTACACTATACTGTATACTCCGTCATCATCATCATCATCATCATCATCATCATCATTATCATCATCTTGTTATCCTTCATTGTTTTTTTCTCTACTCTCACTCTCTCACGATCACCTCCGGGTATAGACTGAAATGTACCATCGTCCCATTGCAAAATGACAGTTTCCCAACTGTCTCGACATGTAGATAAATAATCCTCTATGTAAACTAAATATATCATCTGATTTATACTTATATATACTCAATTCAAATGAATATATGTTTATTTACCATCCAGTTCTCTCTTTTTTTTTTTTTTTTCTTGCTCTGCTTACAAAACTGATTTGTGAAATGAGAACAAGTGACTGCAGTTGTATATAACTCACGATTTCACTTTCACTGCAAAAACGAAGCGAAATAATTTTTATTATTTGCAAATCATGTTGGGAATAAGGATGAATATCATGTTCATATATCTGTAGGTATATTTATATCTATATATCTATATATGTCTATACAAATATATACCATAGTCTATGTATCGATGAATCGTGAAATCGATAACTGTAAATCATAATTCAAGTCGAAGATATTTTTTTTCTTTTGCTTTTGTATTGTATTGTACGTATATATGTATATATATTTATTTATTTATTTATTTATACTGGTGAGGCTGCTTGTTCGCGAGCGCGTGCTCTTTTCCACTTTTCTTTTTATTTTCTCTTTCTTCTCAAACTGTATCTCATCATCTCGTGCAAATCTCAGTCTCTTTCGTTTCTTTTAAGAATAAGATGAGTAGTCGAGAGCTCGGACCATCGAGTGAGAGCTTCGGGATATCGAGATAAATCCATCCTTTTTCTCCCTTTCTCGTCACCTCCTCCCTTTTCACTCACCTTCATCTCGTTCGTTCTCTCTATCATCACGACACAAGACAGCATTTATTTATATATATATATATATGCTTCAGAATTCACCACACTAAACAGAGAGGTAGTGACTGGATAAAATGAAATTTTATATTACAATGTCAAATATAATTTCACATTTATTCAATTCGTTTAATTAGAAAGATCACTGTGTAATGACAGTCACTATAAATCACGAACTATAATTAGTTTGTGTATTAAAATTTGACATTAAATTTCGTGATTGACGTTTTTTTTTTTTTTTATTAATTTATGTAGAAATGAATAAAAAAAAAACAATTTATTTCATTTTATTTTTTCTGGCATTTGTAGCATTGCAATCTCTTAATGTAACATTGAATTTTTAATATGTCCACGACAACTAGTTCATCTGGTATTTGATATTTAATTTATCACTTGTACATTCTGACTATATTATTATTGTTATTATTTAATTTTCAAATGTGCGATTTTAATAATCAAAATATATAATATAAATATTTCAAATTAGGACTGTTTATTTAATTGAAGCAATGTTTACAATGGTCTTGGTAATTGTCTGTTTATTTTTTTTTCTCGATTTGTACAACATTTATACACAACCATTTGTGGCGATTCAAGTAATTTATTTTGTAACATCTGTAAATTTTTCTATATATGTACGTGGAAATATACAAATGAAGAAATCTTTGGCTGCAAATAGTTGACTGTTTGAATACAATTGTGGTAAAGGCTTAAACTGACGTTACAAGATCCCCTTATAAGTAAGAGAAACACGAGGATAAATAACCGGGATGGAAAGTCACATTTCACAGTGAAATCGTTTTATTTTCACCGCACTTTATTCTCTCCATTCGACAAAAACTTTCGCCTAAACACAAACAAACAAATAACATCCATGAAAATAATAACAAGCAAAAAAGAAATAACAATAATGTGCAATCCTCATTGCACAATTGTCAATCACGATAAATAAAATTAAACATATATTGAAATAAAAAATAAATAAATAAATAAAATAACCGAATTACAGTTAATATTTAACTGAATTATTATTTTGTTTTTTTTCTCATCTCCATATTCAATTATCAATATCAATAATTGAATTCTCGCAAAACACCTCGTTTTTAAATCTATACAATACCTACCACTACATACAATTTATAAACAATTTTATTATCCCACCTACATTATGAATAATGCAAGAATAAATTCAATGGTAATCTGAACGTGCTTCACCACTGGCATTGTCGCAATGCTGTACATAATACATGAAATGTTTGAGTCGGATATCAAAGAGAGATACACTTATAATACATATATATATATATGCACATTCAACTTGAAGAGGGGTAACATGTACCGAGTGTGCCATTTCGCAGCACAGAGGTCTAATCTCCAACATGTATATACACATGAATATATATATATATATATATATGCAGTACACGTGTAGAGTTGTATCCATAGCGTACGTGGCCAAGTATTAAATCCAAAGCGAATTGAAAAGGCGCGCAAAGTGGATGTATCGGAGTAATATAATCGTGAAATTGAGAGAGAGAGAGAGGAATACACGACTGTAGACGATGATGACAGCGACATCGACAACTCACCGAGACAATATTATAACTGAATAGGCAGAAATATATAATAACCAAAGCACTGGGATGTAGATACGCCATGTTCTTTCTCTCGCTGTGTATGACGATGATGCGCACCAGTTATATATATATCTTTTGTCTTTATACCAATCCAGAGTTGATGGTTTCAAACCCCTACTTTCAATGCTGTGCTACACTTTACCTGCATCGCGCTTTTCTCTTTGTCGCGTTCGTGTTGATCGACCTCGTTAGCATTATCCCATCTCTGTAGTTCTTATTTCTTTTTATATTCAATAAAATCATTATTTTTCATTTTGTTATTATGAAAAATTCAAAATTGTATGATTAATGTGTGAGTGTGTTTATAGACGAGTTTCATTAAAAAAAATTAAGTTCATGGTGCCAATTGGTTTTATTTTATTTTTTGGATTTTAATTGGTGATTGTTAGCGATATTTTCACTTTCATCGCGAGTTGATGCCAACATTATTTAAACAAATCAATTGATAATTTATTCATGTGTTGTATATGTGTGTATGGATTGCTTGAAAGATATACCTATAGCCGGAAACGTCTAATCAGTTTAGACAATATATTATTCGGCAAAAAAAAATGTTTTTTTTTTTTTTTTTTTTTTTTTTTTTTTTTTTTTTT
>CAJUYH010001425.1:24162-34801 GCA_910591685.1 Galerucella tenella | reverse complement strand
CCCTATACGGAAAAATATTAACCCCTTTACTATAAAACTTCTCTTTAAAAAAAAACAATTTTTTTTTTTTTTTTTTTTTTTTTTTTCATTCTGTATATTATTTGCGGAAGTTTAATTATGTAGTCTTGATTTAAAGCGTGAATAGATTTTCAAAAGGGGATTTGGTACGATGTGAAAGAGGCGTTTTATAGTATAGGGGGTGAAATGTAAGTGGTGATGAAGAAAAGGTGGCGCATGGTAAAGTTGATGCGACTCTAATTTCCGATGGAGCGCGTGACTTGAATTACGAGCGTGTAAAGTGAGAAGACAAACCAGCAGTTGGCTGTGAACAAGATGAACGAATAACGATCAGCCAAAAATAAGTGTACAAAAATGGTGGCGATGTTGGAGAATGATGGTATAATATAATAACATGCTGGTGTGTCATTCTCTTCGTCATTTACAAATCCTCCACCCTCTTTTCACGAGAATGATTTAACGATTTATCACACGTGCTGTATTTTTTCTTTCTTATTTCTCGTTGTTTTTTTTTTAATGTTTTTCTTCCGTCAATTCGCTGGACAATCGCATCATTGTCACGTCTCTAAATACCAGAATATTACCACTAGAATCATCAAATATGGTGGCACAAGAAAGAAAAAAAAAACAAGAGCTCCATTCATTTCATTTTAATTTGTTGAATATTCTCAATAAATTTTATCAGTATTTATAGAACATTATCAGTAGTAATAATTTAAAAAAAAAATAGGAACTGACTATGTGAAATGAAGTAGAAGACTTTTTTTTAGTCTACCAATATTTAAATATAAATAATTGATTGAGGGATAAATAATTTGTAATAATAATAATGGTGATAATATGTTGGTAACATATATATTTATTTCCATATTAGGTTGGAAGAGAGAAAGAGTATTCAGGGACGAAAATTTGACAGATCTTCATATAGGCACACACAACTGTGCGAGGGCGATAAGAGAATCACTCGCGAGCATCTCGCCACCCTCTCGAGCTAGCAAAACCCACCTCTCTCATCCTCCACTATTGCCATCACCAACAACCTCCTCCACCATCACAATATATACTCTTGCACTCTATACCAACCCCCGCTCGAGGCACACTCAGTCAGTAGCGAGCGCTATCATTTTTCCACACGAGTGGGCGGCAGGCGTTAGTGGGTTGTGATGTCGGCATAGCAGTGATTTCTCTCGCGCGCCACTCGCTGCCCACTTATATATATATGCATTATAGTCTCTTTTCATCTTGGTCTTTCCAACTAGATATATATATACCTTTTTTCAAAATGTAACATATAATATTCTATGGTGACTTACTTAATCACTTGGTGTGCAGAAAACTCGAATTACTATTTTGAATCAATTTTTTTTTTTTTCCTACTAATTCTTTGTTCAAAAATGTTAATTGTTGTTCAATCTTGAGAAACATATTTGATATTCGTTTATGAATATCATCACAATTGTTTCATGAAAATTTTGATATTACCGATGATATTTTTAATTGGAGTATTTTCGAGTAATTATTGATTATTGCGATAATTATTTTATTAAAAAAAATAAATAAATAAAAAATTGTATTATAAATAGTATTTAATTGTTGATTTTGATTACGAATGGCCGTGTTAATATGGCGTATTCATATATGTATATATAGATTATTTAAATTTGTGAAATAATAAATGAACTGAAACTTTTATGAGAGAAAATGTGAAAGTGAAAATGATGAGACAGTGCGCAATATCTTTGGAAAATCCCCGCCGGTTTCTAACCAATATAAGGGTAGTCTTGTTAGTGGCATTGATGCCAGTGCAAAATCATAATGATGAAGAGTAGAATGAAGTTTTGCGTACAATTTTCAACATGTCCCACAAGTTTGTGGAATTGGGATTACGTGTTGGTAGAATATATCTTGTCCGGATGTTCGCGAGTTGTTATCTACAATGTCGAATTCATTGATTTTAAAGGAGTATGAAGTTGAGAATGAAAGAGAAAGAGAGAGAGAGAGAGCGGAATAAATTTGTGGATGGTGGTTGATGATAGTGTTGGCGAGAGAGCAGCAGGGAGCAGAGTGTAGAGAGAACTTTTGGTGATATCTCGCAAAAGGGGGATGTGTCTCTGAGTGAAAATGCAGAGGAGAGTGACATGGTAATAAGGAGAGAGCAGACGTTATCACACTTTACTCAACTTTGCTTCACTTCTATTACATCTATATATATATATATATATATATAGTGAATGTATATTTGTATGAAATCATCGCTGTATCTCTATTGGCATCGTCAACTATTCCCTAACCTTGACACAATAAATGCAAAAATAAAAATGTTCGACTCACCCGGTACTTTTTATCACATTAATAAATTGTATATATGTATATATCATTCATGGCGTGTTTCTGGCCAAACCGGAAGTTGAATGTCAACAAACGTGTTTTGATTTCATCTAGTCATTCGTGTATGTAGTTTGTATTGAATACAAGTAAATTTCAAGTATTTCTATCGCTTAAACATTATTCTTTTTTTTTTTCTTTTTTTTTTCTTTTTTCTCGATATAATAGCAGCTGTTGTATTACAACATGCATCGATTGATTGACAATAACAAAGAGAAAAAGAAAAAATAACGAGCATTAATCATTTAATAGAGAGAATCGAGAGATTTTTATTCTATTAAATTCATCATATTCTTTTTTTTTTTTATATCTCGAATAAAAATTGACAATGAGAATTATTTATATAAATCTTATTGAAGGGTTGGGCAATCACACACACGTATATAAATATATATATATATGTGTGTGTGTGTGTGTGGATATATATTTATCCTATATGTGAAAAAAAGAGAGAAAGAAAGAGTGAGACAGGAGTTAGGATAAAATGAGAGAATCGAAGTGAGATTAAAAATAGGATCCGCAGGTATATCTCTCTGGCGATGTCACGGAGCTCTGAAATATGAGAGATACGATGGACCTTGCCCCCATCGCACCCCCCCTCGATGCATTAGCGCTAATCTCCGCTCTTTAGTCCTGGCCTTTATCTCTGCGCGCCCGCGTCCTCGTTTCTTTTTTTCATGTTTTTTTTTTTGCCTCACTTATACTTCTCTTCTGTCTCTCGCTCATTCTCTTGTCTCGCATAGAAGATAGAGGAAGATAAAGACGAGGTAGAATAAAATAAAAAAAAAAAAGCGAATGAATATATATATACCTGAAAGCGTTGTGTCTAGACTTTCGTTTTTTTTTTTTCCCCCCCCTCTTTTTCTGAATCATATTCTCTCACTCACTCTCTATCTATCTCTATCCTTATACTTTTGCTCAACGCCATATTTATCCATTTCAATCTAATCAAAAAATCCGTTATTTTTGTTTGGGCCCGGCTATTTCCACTCGGAGTTTTGACACTCGGAATCTCATTAAGTGATCGACATAACCGGCTTTGAGAGACTCTCGACAGTTTAGAGATCATAAGACACCTGTCTCTGATGATGTTGGCATCAATTTAAGAAAATATATATATATATATATATATATTATTCATATGTTATATATTGTAAATTGGAAATGACGAAATGAATTATTCTCGATGGAATATTTGTTGCCTTGAGCACAAAAATATATTTAATGCTACAGCAAGTTTGTATATAACCATTGAATCTGATTATCATTTTAATTTACAATATAAATGAAATACACAGTGATCAAATCAGATTAATGTGGATCTTTGGCTCGTTAGTCCGAACATGAAGCAAAGTAAAAAGACAGATGTGTTGCATTTTTTAATAATATTACAGAGTTAATTAGATAAAACTTGTCACAAACAATTCAATAATATTACATTTATTGTTACGTATATATGAAGTAATATTTGACGAATAAATTTCATTATCCGCGGACAGGGTATTGGAGAAACGTATGGATGAATTTGATAAGAATAAATAGAATTTAAATATATATATATATATATATATATATATAAATGTAGATATTATTGAAAAGGTTATTGACAAACTCAAATTTTTATTTCACTATTTTTTTTCTCGTTTTATTCTCCCTATACATCGCAACAATTCGTGCTTTTGATTTTTTTTCCTTCACTTTTTTCCACGCCACCCTCTCCCTATTTTTTCTATTTTCTCCATTTTTTTTTATCTCCACTCGTCACTTGCGGACGTTTCATTTAAAAATTTTTCCTACCACAGATTGACTGTCATATTCCGAAGCTTTCTCTAATCCAATGTGGCTTCGTGGAAAAAAAAAAACTTTCGATGAATATTGCATCTATCAAGTGACACATCCATTGAATATTAAATTTTAATGTATATATATATATATATATATATACATATATAAACTCTTCTTTCTTCTCAATCATCATCACCATGATCTTCCGCTTCTATTCTTCGTTTTATACTAGAGAACTTGGAATATGATCCAAATAAAATGACTCCTCTCGACCGCCCAAGAATATCTCGCTGTCTGTCAAACAACTGAAAAAAAAAATCTTAAAAGTAGTCTTGAAGACATTGGATTGGATATCACACCCGGATATCCCCATTGTGCGGGTGTATACATGTATATGTATAAGCCTTAGACGGAAGTGACACGTGCGCTCACTCAAGAAGTCCTTCAATAACCTCACCTGGATATAACACTTATTACATATAAAACTTCAAGAAAAGAAGATAAAAATGATTCTCAGCAGTTCTATTCCTACTTTTTTTTTTTTTTTTTAATATATTTAATTCATTTATGCATTAATTCTCAAACACATTCCGATTCCATCTGCAATTTAGTATTAGAATAATGTGATTAGTAATAAAAAATAATACATTTATATGTAAAATGTTGGATATTCAATAAAATGAAAAAAATTACGCACTGTTGAAAACACATTTTGAAAATTATTGCTAATGGCTTAATGGCGAATCGATGTTTGGCCTCGTGACCGGATGCGACACCCTCACACGGAACTATTGGTCTTATTTATATATATATATATATTTGTAAGTAAATAAAAAATTGTAGCACGCACATGAGAGTGTGCGAAAGGCCAGAAAGTGAAATCACAAGATGAAATAAATAGTGGATAATCTGAAGATGCGACAAAATACAAAGAAAAATAAAAAACAAATAAGAGCTAAATAATAATAATAAATAAAAGTCTCAAGTATCATCGAAGAATGTTTTTTTTTTTTGTCACCGCAAAAAAATAAAGACAGAGAACGGGGCCCGTCTTTATTCCGACGCGCGATATAAAGTGACTTATCTTATCAAACGGAAAGACTCTCTCGATTGCTCAACTCGATTTAACGTTGTGGCACCAACAGTATATATGTATATATTAAAGAAAGAAAAATATAAGTGTATATATAGATAGGATGGGGGGGGAGTATAAAACGAAGTATGTAACACACAGTGGATCCATTTATTGAGAATGCCAAGGCCAAAGAGGGCGCGAGTTTGGATAAGTACGTCAGCGGGACAAGAACATACACGCTGAGTTTGCGCTTAATAAATTCATTGAAAACATTGCACTTATATATTGTATATATATTTTTTTATATATATAGAATGTATCGATGAGTAGTGGGTGAGTCAAAAGTTGCGCAGTGAATACAAAAGAAAGAAAAAAAACGCAAAAAAAAAAAATACCAAAGAGATACAAAGAGAAATAGAGAGCGCGAGAGAGAGGAGTGAGTGGAATAAAATTCCAGAGATAGTGCGATCGGTGATTTGTCACAGTCGTTGATTCCACCAGGAAAAATGGACTGGGTGATACTCGTTTCTAGTGTGTCAGTGACTTCTTTGTCGAAGTAATTCTGGAAAAAGAAAAAAAAAAAACACGAAAACCTATACGGACAAAAAAAAATGAAATAAAAAAATTGTGTCGTGCAATGTTCGATGGACGAAAGGGGGACAAGGGAGGAGGGGTCTCGGCACTTGCGAGTGATGTGTTGCTCAGATTTGTTTGCTCTCTTTTTTTTTTTTTTTTTATATATATTCTCTTCTACGTATATAACTATCCCAAATACATCGTGAAGATAAAGAGGAAGAAGAAGCGGAGTCTGATGTGGCAAAACCATCACTTGGTGTATATAGGTTTATATCCCGCGGCGGAACAGCGCCCGGTCGTTTCTCATTTGCGTAATCTCCACATGAGTTTTTCCCTTTGCCTTTCTCGACACTGCTACAATGTGTGTTATATTATGGTCCACACTGACCATCCCCTCACATTACATCGCTGTCCACGATTACTGATGTCCTCTCTCCTTATCATCATCCCTATTTCTGCGCACCACCTACGCTTATTTATTTTATTATTCCCTCTCTTCCGCCCTCGCTCTCTCTTTCTCACACACACTGTCTCACTCTGGCCGTTATTTTGACGAGATTCGCGCGCCGCGACAATACAAAATGTATTTAAACATGACAGCGGTGCGCACTTTCACCCTAATCGCTCTGTGTCTCTCCTCCCGTGACATAATCATAATTATTCGTGTCCCTCAACATGAATCATACTATTTATTACATACAAAAATAACTATCGCAACAAAAAAAAAAAAAAAAAAAAAACAAGAAGGAAATTTATCTATTGAAAATTGCAACTGACCAACGGTAAATTTCAATGATTAAATACTCAAATGTATTCCATTCAAATTAATAAATAAAATCACGACAAGTACCAAATAATAACAGTCGACACAATGATGTTATGCTACATCAATTAATTGAATACATCATCGGAAGAAAATAAAAATTTTTAATATTTTTCAGTTTTTATTTTTAGTTATTATTAATATTATTATTATTATTTTTTTTTTTCCTTGCGAAAATGACAGTGTAGAGTGAATAAGGAAGTTGCATCGCTACATTGAGTGACAGAGAAAGAGAGTGTGTGAGCTGAAGTTATCGTCAGAGTCGTCTAGACTCTGATGGCGAGGCCATTCCTGGATTTCTTCCCCTGAGACCCCGAACTCTCTTCTTTCAAAAGACAGAGAGACTACTGTTGCACTACTATATACACTTTGCTCTCTCTCTCTCTTTCTATTACTCACACACTGTCTCACTCCAATATCTTTCTTCTCCCTTCCTTTCTCCCTCACATGCCTCTTTCTCTTTTCCCTCGTGCTTCAAGTGTATAGTAGACGTACATACTGTTTCACAACCGCACGAGGATCTCGACGAATGAGATAACGCGGCGCCAGGGAGAGAACATTCTACTTTCTCCCTCTCGCTCTCTCTCTCTTTCTGTTTCTCACTCTTTTTTCTCATGACTTCTCTTTTCATCTCCAAGAGGCCAGCGGTCACCGACACCGCATCACAACCTCATCATCTTCAATTGAAACAAATCCAGAACAAAAAAAAATGACCAAATAAAAATTAGCTCATATTGAGGAGTGTCGAAAATAAATGCGAGTAGTAATAATAATTATTATTATTATTGTTATTTGTATTTTTTTCTTCTTGTCGGGTACTTGTGGTGATTTTTAGTATTTTATTAATTAATATTTAACATTAGTTTGCTGAAAAATTGTGATAATAGTATTGATATCTATTGTTATTATTAAAAATAAATATATGAGGTTTGATGGAAGAGTATTTCATTGCGACATGTTTATTTATTCAAGATTTTATATTAATTCACTTGATATGATGACG
The DNA here is from genome assembly GCA_910591685.1 of Galerucella tenella. Lineage (NCBI taxonomy): Eukaryota > Metazoa > Arthropoda > Insecta > Coleoptera > Chrysomelidae > Galerucella > Galerucella tenella. The sequence goes on along the minus strand of CAJUYH010001425.1, from coordinate 27,136 downwards.
TGCTGAGTCTGATACACAGTACAGACATCAACAAATTATATTTAATAATTATTTAAATATAGAGTGCCCCATCGCGAAATTTCTCACGGCGTTTTCCTAAGATATCACAAATTTTTTATTCCATCCTGCAAATTATTTATATAAAATAAAAAATTAGTGCTATCATAAAATCCCACCTCTATTACCTCTACATATTGAAATTAATTTACAACTACCATTTTCATTTGTAGGGTATGAATTTTCCAAAGAAATAGCCAACATTTTTCACAATATACGCGATGAAAAAAAAAAAAAAAGAAAATGAAAACGGAAAAAACTAAAACAAAACATTTTTATATTTTTTTTTTTATAAACTTAGACTCTATACAGAAACTCCCCATTGAGTTTAAATACATATGTATATATGTATATAAATATTGTATGTATAAATAAATGTTTCTTTATCCTTGTTTCGTCTACTTGGTGGCGCGAGCACGGGCGCGCGTGGGCCCCTGAAGCGCGGCCGAAGATAGGTGGCCGACGCGCAATGGAATAATCACATTGACCGATCTAGAACGAGGCCGATAAGCGTCCGGTACCGAACGAGTCCGAGCCGATAACGCGCGCCACGGTTACGACGTTACAAACTCCAGGCTGTTGTATAGTGCGCGTTTTGCTGCCGCGCCACCGACGCTCCTTCTTTCTCTCTTCTCACTCACAGTTGCACATATACACACATAGACGATTCTTCATATATATATATATAATATACTTATTCCAACCAACAGCCTCAAATACATATTTACAAAGTCAATCTCCATATATGTGAAAAAAGTGAATAAAAGAAATGAAACAGAAGAAAGAAGGAATAAAAATAAAAAGACAAAAAAATTATACATATATATTTAAAAGCATTGGCATTAAATTTTCCACCACATATTCAAGTTTTAAACAATCAAGATTGTACACTCGAAGGTTATCAGCGTATGAAATATACCCCATTGATGGAAATAAATAAATAAATAAATAAATGATTGAGAAGGTACATATACAAATGTATGTATATTTTTTTTTTATCAATATAAGTGATTTTCATTTTTATATATAACGGTTATTATTAAAAGTGTATTTATTTAATCATAATTGGTATAAGTCACAGGAGCTAATAATGCACCGAATAATCGTTATCATTATCATCCTGCCAGTTACTCTTTATCACAACCAGTTATCAACAACCCAAGTTCAACGAAAATAGTAGCATTTTACTCGGTACAGTATGTAACACATGTACTTTGCCCTCGCTCACATAAACTCCTACATAAATAAATATATATATATATGTGTGTGTGACTGTTTTCTGTTTGAGGTTGAATCAAGGTCTCGTGTCTCGTAGCCGAAAGTTAAAAGTGAAAAGATGAAAATGTTTGTCTGGTTTATCAAAGTGCGACCGTTAAAACCTGAGGGTTGTATCAATATATATATGTATATACCGGAGAAATAGGAAGACAGAATGAGAAGATATAGTGAAGGGGACAGAATGAAAAAAACAAAAAAAGTGATAACAGCACCGCAGGTAGCACACGCAAGAGCTCTCTCTCTCCATTTTTTTTTTCTGTATAGCGATTCAGTAATAGTCATTCCTTCGACGTGAATGCACCGTCCAATTTTCCAACGTCTCATGCATACTATGTCGTATTTATATAGCGTGCGCCACTTGTTTAAATCAAATTCTTATATCAAATCTATGTATTATAGTAGAATATTTAGTGATGTGAAAACATTCATTGTAATTGAGTTTTAATATTATCGCGGGATATCTTTGTAGAGAAATTGGTTTAAAGATTTATTTATTAGATGATCAAGTTATTATGTATGTATATATATATATATATATATATATATATATATATATTTACATGTAGAATGAATGAAACTATATTACGATAACGTATCGATCTTCGATCTTAGTTTCTTATCGTTCTTTGACACAATCCGTTGAAAGTTTTCTTTTGATCGAAATATTTGGTATTTTCCGTGGCCAAAAAGGAAAGAAAGAGAATAAGAAAAAAAGAAAGAAAAAAACGCGAGTTACGCAGATGTAGAAGAAGGTGAAGACGAAGAAGTTGAGAGTTAAAATCACGATTCAGTGATTATTCACGTTGCACATCTTTTATGACAATAGAGAGAAGAACGAAACAGATATATAGAGTGTGCCGGCCACCCGTGGGTTGGCGGACTGCTGGCTACTGCTGGCTGATGATCAAGATCTACAGTCCGGTAGCAAACTTAAATAAAAGAATAAAAAAAGACTCTTATTTATACATGTATATGCATGTCATATATGTGTGTATAACTAAATGTTATGTGAATTGAATTCTTTTCATTTTTATTGTTTTTATTTGCGAATGAGTGTATTATTGTACATAGTTTTTAATATGAGTGTTTTACTGTGGAGACTGCGAAAGGCTAATCTCAAAACATCAATAAGTGAGTTCATTTATATATGAAAATAGTTTTTTTATATATTTTATTTATATTTTTTTTTTAATGTATACCAACGTAGTGGCAGTGGAAAAAAAATACAATATTAATTACATTATTTCACAATGTCTCTCATCAATTGTCTTTTTGATAAATATCGTATCATATATATATATAAAAAAAATGATAATCGTTTCTTATTTTATTTGTTCTCTATCGTCACACCAATCTATAATTATATTTGACAGCGGACTTCTATCTTTATTAGATAAAATCATCCATTGTTTCCCGTGATTTTATCATTTTATAATGGTGATAGGCGATATTTGATAATTTATTATCACTACAAAATCGAATTTCATTTTTGTTTTATCAAATTTGTACCAAATCATCATGTACAAGTTCAAAAGTGTCGTTATCATGGTAGAAAAATAAAATGGAAGTAAAAAGTATTTTGATTCTCAATATCATATTGAAATTTCATTTTTTTTTTTTTTTTTTTTTTTTTTTTTTG
>CAJUYH010001425.1:4392-24062 GCA_910591685.1 Galerucella tenella | reverse complement strand
TTTTTTTTTTTTTTTTTTTTTTTTTTTTTCCGCTTCTCCTCTTTTCTATATCTAATTTACGTTATGAGTACAGGAATAATCCGTGACTTATCATAATCACCATCAATGACTTTATTTATAAGTACCAATACCTTTGCACTACTGTACTACATCAATCAAAAAATCTAAACGAAGACGAGAGAAAGAGAGAAAAAAATACATCACATTCTTTATCTCAATCTCTTTCCTATTATTATGTTCGTTTCCATTTTCTCTCTTCATCTCTTGACATTTTGACTTGCATCAAGATAGAAATAAATTTTTTTTTTTTATCACATTCTGAATCTCGTGGTATACTTTCCAACATATACACACACACACACACACACAAACACACATATATATAAACAGCTTCATTGGAGAATAAAGCAGAGGAGAAATAGTATACACATGAATATCCAGAGGGCTTCCACGAAAACGAACAGTGAAAACAAAAAATAAAATTGGAATAAAATAAAAAGGAAAAATGAAAAACAAATGCAAAAACAAAACAGAAAAAGATAGAAGTGAGCTTGGGAGATGAGGACGCCGCGTTAACCAACAAGCAAATTAACACGTGGGAGGGTCCGATCGGCCAATGAGATAATTTGTGCAACGAGGGGCTTCTCCGCCACATCCTCATCTTCCTCCTCTTCCTTCTTCAATTCAAACTCAAGCTTTGGTACGCTCGTGAATATCCCTATATACACGTATACACGAGCCTCCAACAAGTCGAAGGCGTGTTAGATCACGATGGATAGATCGATTATTGATCAATTCAAAAGTCTTCTTCTTCTTCATCATCATCTTCACCTTGAAAAATTCCATTTTACAAATAAACTCTCATTAAAAGTCTCTCATTGCCAATTAATAAACACATAAACATTTTTTATTTCCTGAACTGCTTTTTGTATATCACAATTAATTTGTAAACAAAAAAAAAATAAATGTCAACTGCGCCAAAATTTATTGACTTTGTCACCATAAAAAGTACAACAGTGACCAACTAAATTTAATGAATTTATCGAATCGTTTATCTTACGTATAATATCCAATACAACTTAATGCATTGATATAAATAAAAATTATATAGTTAAGTAAATAAATAGAAAAATGAAATAAACAGCAGGCTTTACACATAGTATTTGAATATGTCTGTAGTCCCTTATCTAAAAGCATAGTGTAGCAGCAGCATATAGCGGCACAACAAGAATAAACACACATATACATAGATGCATTTATATATATATATATATATAGGCACAGTCGCGGGGGCCCCTGGCGTATAGCAGGCCAGGGGAATAAAATTGCAAGTCGTCGTAGACGATAAGCGGCGAGTTGCGCGAGCGCACAGCGATAGAACGGGGCCAAACATTTGCCCGCTCAAAGCTGATAAGATGGCGTATCTCTCTTGAGAACTCTGGGTTTTTACGTTATATATACATTATACTATCTGGCACCGAGTGCCACCAACCAGCCAACCAAACCAAACCAAACCAAACCAACTACCGTCACAGAGACATGCTGCAAAATATACAGGGCCGCCGGTTTGTACACATCGTAGTTTCAACTTGAAATGGAGATAGCTATTTTTAATGAAGAATCCCACTGTCTCTTTATATACATGTGTATCTGAAGTTGAAGTCTGTCTCTATTGCTGATGACGTCCGACAATATAAATATATATATATATATATATATATATATATATATTTATTTTGTTTCGTTGTTTATTTTTGCGGTGTGTGGTATTGAAATGTGTGTTTGTATATACAATCGAACGTTGGATATTTATGATTCAGTCGATGAATCACCGTCACCATTCTATCATAAAGAATAAAGAAAAGGAGAAACGTGTGAGACATGGTCTGAAAAAGAAGAATTGATTTTGCTATATATATATATATATATATAAATATTTGAATCACTTATTTTTTTCTCTTCATTGAACTTTTGGAGATTAGTGAGATAGGATCAATTGTGTATTTGTATACAAATATGAATATATACATTGAGAAATTAATACCAAAAATTATATGTATATAAGATGAAACTATAGAGCAAACTCTAAAAAAACAAATGAAAACAAAATATATATATATATATATATATATATATATATATCAATGCCAAAAAATAAGACGCAAATACTAAATATTTAAGAGCAATATGTATTTATTTATATATCAGTGGAGAGAAATAAAACGGAAAAATGGAGAGATAGTTTGTATTGAAATATTGGTGGGATAGGGATATAAGATGGTGGCAGGAATGAAATGAGGCATCAGGAGGGCTTGGTATACGACGATTTATCCGTGGGATCTAGAGCCAACAATAATTAGCCGCGGGGTCAAGGTTCGATCTTGTATATTGTGGGCGTATCGTCGAGAGCGACTCGAGCGTAAACAAATCATCTCTTGAGATATATATATATATATATATATATATATATATATATTTCTACGCCAAAAATAAAATGAAAAATGATAAAATTAAAAAATTGTACTATTGAAAATTGTTTCTTTTGTCTGTTTTGTATTTAATCAATTTTATTCAATATACTTTGATACAATGAGAAAAAAATAAAGTTATTTGAAATAGACTAAAATTTTACACACACATATATATATTATATTATATTGTATTATATTACGTTGAATGAAATGAAATCGAGTGCGCAAATGGTTGGCGATTAACACATTGTTTGTATAGGCCAATGTATAATAACAGGTTGCATAGGTATCCATTTGTATCTCCATGAGGGCATCTTGGGTTCTCTCCGCTCGCATATTGCCAGTATAGGGTGGAGAGATTAGCAGAGATGAGGGGTGAGCAAGTGCAAGAGAGAAAACGACCGAGAGAGATAGGAGCGAAAAAAAAAAAGGGATAACAGTGAGATGGGGACAAAGGGGGTGTGCGAGAGAGTGAAATAAAGGAATATGGAGCCACACGTTGTTGGTATAAGACACATTATTAAACAGAGATAAATATAAAAGGTCAAACACATATGGAGTGGTGCAAAGTTGTAACGGAGAATGGTCCATCAACATACTCTATACATATATTAAATATATATATATGTGAATACATGTGCGAAAAGCAAAAATAAAAATTACCTATCAACATTGGATCATCAGGCTATCCTTTACTTCATTTGCTTTCTCTAATATTCTCCATCTTGCTCTCTTCCTGTGCACCTGGCATCGTGATATCCCTGCGGGGTCGTTTGCAATTCTCCAACTCTGTCTGTCGGCGCGAGGGCGGAGGACACACGCGCGTTGAGAGCTCAGGCCACAGAGAGGAAAAGAAACGAGGCTGGGAATCGACAAGCAACACACAATATATTTATATGTAAAATGAGAGAAAGAGAATATGTGTAAAGAGAAGGCAAGAGGGATAGGATGATCCTTCGTATTGATATTGTAAAGCGTGTGTGTGTGTGTGTGTGTGAGGAAGAGTGAAGGAGATAGAGGAAAGAGAAAAAGGATTATAAGAAGGAACTCTTCTCATAACTTACACGTTGTGTACTGATCGTTCTGGCAGTCTGTGGCCGCGAAACGACGCGAGGAGTCTTTATCGCCGATCGTCATCTTCAAAACTCAGTCGAGAGGGAGAGAAAAAGTGAATGAGAGAGAGAGAGACAGAGAGAAGACTGAAAGTAGATGAGAGAAAGAAGAAGGGAAGTATGCTGATGATGAGATCTCAGGATCCAACACATCCTGCCAATTTATTTATTTATTTCTCATATAAATTCGTGTTCTTTTATTTTTTGTTTTTCTTTGCGAGTCTTTTTTTTTTTTTATTTGGACATTTGAGAAGCTTTGCGAAATGATTGAAAAAAAAAAACGTCAAATAACAATATTGAAATAATAATAACAAGAGATGAATAATAATATGGACTTTAAAATGTTTTTGGGGAAATGAAATATACAATTTTTTACTCGTTAAATAATATTATAAAGTGGTATGATGATTAGAGTTAATCATAAAAATTTATTGATTTCGCCACGTTTATTTTATATTTTATTATTATTTTATTTTTATTATGATATTTTAAATGTTTTTCGTTTTTTTTTTATAATGATATTTTAATCGGAAAACTGCCATGCCAAACAGTTGTCGAATATGAAACTCTCTTTTATTTTCACATTCTCTTCTTCGTTTTCACTCTCTCTTTTTCTCGTTCTCTCCCTCTTCACAATTTATATATGTCTGTTTGGTGAATTTCTGGCGATGGTGACTGGCGGTGGCGACCGCGTGCGCTTTGCGATAAGCCAGCCCCACTCACAACTATATATGTTGCTCCAACTTTTCAGGGATGTATCAAGTCGTTCATTCATTCCCACCAAAACTCCTGCGCCCTTTCCTTCACTCACTCACATCCTCATATATACAATATAACACCCCCCATATACACCTATAAAATGAATTTCCCTTATATGTACGTATCACACCTCTCTCTCTCTTCTTAATTTCATTTAATTCTACTCTTTATCATTCTCAAATAGTATTCCGACTCATATTCCAATTGCAATTCTCTTTATAAGCAATAGAAAAAGATAATAGACAACTGAATTCTACAGCGCAAATTTAGTTAATAATCCTGATGTATTTAACATTAAAATGTTGAATAGATAGTTTAAGTAGAATTAAGATGAATAATACATAATAATTATGCAACTACATGCAAATTTTTAGGAAAAATTAGTAAAAACTAACACTGACTATTGTCAACTATTACAATTAGTATTATGAGTATATTAAATTTAATGAGAGTAATTTGTAATTTGTAGAAACATTAATTGCAATATTAGTACTAACTAATTTAAATACAATTTGCAACAGCAATTGTTACTAAGTTTTGCGAAATATTTTCCAAGCAATTCATGATTTTTTTTGAATTTTTTTGCCTCAACTACACTCTACCATCTATCAGATAATTCCAATTTTGCATTTTTCATTCCCCCATCTCATTCAGTCTCACATAAGGAGGTGCACTTGCTAATTGATCATTGTTACTACTATACATATACACTCTGATAATGAATGAGATAGACAGCGAGGAATAGTAGGTATATATATATATATATATATATATATATATTTATGATCGTGAGTTTTCTGGTCGCACACATCGACAGGAAGAGAAATAAGAGGGCGCTCTTATCTCTTCTGGTAACGACGCCTCGTTATTAATCGGCGTTGAACGGCCGCGCGATAGAGTTTGTGGCGGTGAAGAAGGTGGTGAGGGAGGAAGTGGAGAGAGAGAGTTGTGCATGAGAGAGAATATATTATATATGTATATATATATATACATACATAGTTGTGCGCACCTTTGCACCCTACCCCATCAACCGCTGCGCCAAACCACCACCACCACCACCTTCATCCCCTTTTCGCGTCGCTTATATTCTCTCTTTCTCTCTGTGTTGCGCGTACTAATACCTCGACCTATACATACACATATACAACTACATTGCAAACGAGTTCGTATCTCTGCAACGTACCTATTTCCGTATCGGCCTCCGATATACCGGAGAGAAATCGGCAATGCATGCACCTTCTCCTCTTGCATCCACACCCAACGTTTCTGTTACAATCCCCTACACGGCCGAAAAACCTCCCTCTTGTTCCTCCTATGTATACACCATCAACGACCTACCTCGGATGTGAGGGTCGTCGCGATGATTTATTATTTTTATCTACTATGAGTCGATTCGCTCGGACGCGTTCGCGCGACCGAGAGCAATTCGAGCGAAAGACGCTGAAGAAAAAGATCTGCTTGGGTATACATACACATTTATATATATATTTATCTTGGTATGTATGAACGGGTTGAAAATATATGAATAAAAAGAAGTACAAGTGCAGAGGTGCAAAGAATGAAATACGAAAATTATCGACGACTCCATTTTTATGTAGGAATTATTTTCATATACGTGTATATATATATATGTTGAGAATTGTGAACAGACGAAAGTTTTTAGGGGTGTTTTTTTTTCTTGTGTAGTCATTGAATTGATCCTTCTCTTACATGAGCACCCCTAGACGATAGATATAGTATCGTCACATTATCGTCATACCTGATTGCGCCTTTCCTTGATGGATTTTCTACCCCTAATATGAATATATACACATATATATATATATATATATATATATATATATATATATATATATGCATAATACTGTTTTCCTCATGTGCTTCCTTAGATATTCATCCCTTGCCATATCATTATGGCCCTAAAATACACTATACGCGGTACGAAATTTTATATATTCCTGTAAAAAGAAGGAGAAAAAAGTTTAGTTAATTTTACTGTATGTCGTTGGGGCCTGTTCTGCTCTATTTTGTTAATTATTTATTTATTTTTTCTCTTGTCAAATAAATAAATAAACAAACAAAACAAAATGAGATAGTTATTCTTGGTTGACGGAACATTAGCATCGTCGGCAACGTCTTAAATGACGATAAGTCGTCTTTCTTCTTTTCTCTATCTCTCTCTCCCTCTTTTTCACACTTTTTTTCTCTCTCAAGCCAAGTTTTTCTCATCGATGAAGATAGGGGTAGTGGCAATGGGGAGAGAAAGAAAAAGTGCGCAAATACGAGAGGTAGAGTGAGGGTGAAAGAAATGTTCGCGCTATATATACATAGAGTTCGACCCCTAACTAACGACTCGATGAAAAGCTCGTTGGGAAACGCGCGGTCGCGCGCGGTTTGTGGTCGCGATAGCGTTCAGATATTAGGTTGCTACCATCGACCAACTCCTGTTAAATTTCAACCCCCTCACTTCAGTTGATTGCTAAGAAATTGCTCCTGGTGGTAATATACGAGCTGCCGTATAGACGAAAGGTACTCTTTATATATCAGCGAGACTCTGTATTCGCATACACATTCGTGCACAACACACACACACACACACACACAAATTACACACCCCTTACGTTTGAATTTAGGTACGTAGTTACTCTTCGACAAAGTGCCACCGCTCACGGGCGATATTAAGGTAAAAGAGGGTTGTAAAGTAACACCTACCTCTTTTTCACACTTAAAGAAAAAAAAAAATAATAAATTCATAGCACCCTCTTGTACCTTTTAGAAACAGAAAAAATTAAATTACAGTATCCACAATAAAACTATAGAGAGTGTATTTTATTTCGAATTTTCATTGCGGCGTTGGTGAGAAAATGTTAGATATGATATTAGGTATCAGTATTTGAAATAATTTCTACTGGAATTTATTAACAAAATGGCAAAAAAATAAATAAAGAGATCATCAACTAACTAAATTTAATCAAATCAAACTAAACTATTTTTCTTTTTCATCAATTTTCTCAATGTCCACACAAATCAATAATCAATATTACATATTATACCATATCAACATTATATTATTATATTGACAAAGATGAGTCTGTCTAGTATATATATAGCATGAAAGGGTGGAAGTAGACGTCGGGACTTTGGGGGCAGTTCATCTCCGTCGTAGCAGACAACGGGCGAGTGGGGGAATGGGGGGTGCGATCTCGATGAAAATGGATCGAGATGAGGGATGAAACGATGAGAGGAGGAAGGGCCGAGAGCGAATGAGACAGATGCGAGAGTGAGATGAAACGATATGAGAATGAGCGAATGACGAAGAGAGAGCGTCCCACGCGCAATCAACTGGAAGGGATTCCCCGCGATTTATACAAGTATATTGAATTTATTGAGATGAGCCTAGTGGATAGCGGACCAGGAGGATATTAGCTGCCTACCAGCTATTTCAACGTTTAGTTATATATATGTATATACACATCATCTATCCCCTTTCATCGTTTATATATCCCTATGCCTCCTATTCTCTCTGTGCCGTCGTCGTTTATCTCGTTTCCCTCATTCTCGTTTCACTTCATCTGTTTCACTCGCCTCCATGATGGCACATCGACCTCGCATTTATTAAGATCGCCTCTGTTGATTTATTTTCTAGAGCCACTTCAACCCCTTCATTATTTTAATTCACATTCAATGTAAAGAGAAAGATTGTCATAAATTTTTAATAATTCAATTTTTTCATTTCATTTTTTTTTTTCTTTATTTCTCTATCGCATTAAATAATGGGTTAATTCAATTTTTTTTTTTCGTTTTTTCTCTGTTTCAGGTAAGTTTACCAGTGGATTATAGTCATATTCATACATGTATATTTGACACGTGTATATTGTGACAGAGCAGATGTGAGAAGAGAGACGAATAAATTCAAGGTAGATTTTACCAGTGTTTTCGTGGTGCTGACGAACATTTTCAGGTATTATTTGTCGATCACGATACAGTATCAACATTTTCCACATCATAGCTTTACCATGTAACACAATAGCTTGTAGACTGTATAAATAATGAACAATGGTTGTTTTTTTACATTTCATTACGTAGTGATAAGAAAGTATTGTCCAAAATAAGACATATAGTCGCATTTTTTCACAATAATAATTGGATAAAAAAAAAGTGAATATTCATATTTAGTGAAACATTAATTTGAGTAATATTAAAAAAAATTTTATGTTTATGGACGTTGTGTACATGAAAAAGTACATGGCAGACCGGATAGCAGCAGCGTTTTTCGGATGCTGTGCGGATAGATATTCGTCATATATAGCGGAAGTATCGTGCAAAAGGCTGGATCAAAAAAATTTCAAATTTATAGGAAGTTAATTGTTATCAAACTAGTAATAAATTGTTATACGAAATTTTGATTCGACTTCCGGTTCGGTGGAGAATAACACTATGGGTATTCGGTGGAGTGGCTCGATAAAAAAAGTCTGAAATTTTGCACATAGTATAAGAGTGTTTGGGAAGATCATTAATTACTATGGCACATTTCGAAACGGCTTTTATATCGTGAGAAAATGTCGTTCAAATCTATTGCGAGGAAATTGCATGTACGAATGCGTACATTCCATTCTGATGACGCGTAACGCGTCACTAATGTCGACAAATCTTGCTAAATAACATCTGTTATTGTAATATAACATTTTCATCATGAATGTGTATATATATATATAATGAACTATTATATATTATTTTTTTATTATTCAATTTATTTAAATATAAAAATTACAAAAACTTATTCAAATGGTTCATACGATGAAAACAACCATGGTGTTGCCAAGTCTACTTCCCTAAACTTTATATATATTTATGTATATTAGGGAATTATGGGTATATGTTATAGGATTGATGGGAAGAAAAATTTTTTTCCTTCACTTCTTCGAATTATATATATGTGAAAAAATATTTTCATTCCATCAACTGTATCGGTAGTATAAACGTCACACACGGATCATTCGACAAGTGGCGATATTATCGCGCGTGTGTGTATATATATATATATATATATATATAAAGGAATGAAGGATGACTATACCGAGTGTGTATAAGATAACTTACCCGCTTGGCCCTTTTCATGAGTGTATATATATATATATATATATATATACATGTTATTCAAATTTATATCACACGACTACGTGTCTGGTATCGCTCGATAAGTCTTGACAGTATTGTCGAATATAAATATAAGAATGATACATTTTGACTTTAGCATAATATCCATTTTTTCACCGCACAATACAATATGTATACCACTTTTATATATATGTATTTATCAAGTATTTCACCTTGACTCGGCCCCCCATTGCATTTCAATGCTCAATTTTATCCAACTATTATGCAAATATAGCATTGCAGTATTATTTCCCTTTGAATTGATCAATAAAATAATTAAACATTAATTTTTTTTTTCTTTACAAAGTTTCAAATGATTTTCGATACTAAATATAGCGTTACATTGTAAACATTGTGAATTTCAAGTTTCAGACCATCTAAGTTAAAATATTGTTCTTTAGCAAACAGAAATTTGAATAGATAAAAGTAAAATAGATTTTTCCCCAACATCTAACGCAATTGTTAATTTTTTTTTTAACACTATAGCGTTATTATACATAATTAAATAAGTGAACAAGTAATTTTATTGATTAACTAATTATTTAATTGAGGTGACGGTAATAGTCGGGCAAGTCTACCACTGAATTCAATAGATGTGTTAATTGATAATTTATCGTTGTTAAAAATTGTAGTTGCTTGGCAGGTCAATTTTATCCTGATCTTCCTCTTTTATAATCGAAGAAGTCAAGGAGAATAATTTTTCCTCCCATCAATCCCATATACCTATAATTCTCTAATATACATAAATATATATATATATATATACATATATGTATATATATATAGAGTAAAATAGAAAGATTGGAGATGAGTTTCAAAGGTTTAAGAGAGACGCACGTCGAGGGAATGTAACGGGACGTTATCAAAGTGGCCGGATACTCGCATATATAGAATATTCGGCCACAGGGGTGGTATTTAGATATTCTAATGGCCGTGTGATAACAAGACGCTTTGGTGCTGCGATAAAGACGACGCGAGCTGTTGGTACAAACCAACCTCACCCTCACCATCCACTACCACTTTGATGCTTTCTCTCCACCTCTCACTTATATTACCCTTTGCTGCTCACCTTCGTGCGACGTCAACGCTACTGCGCCTCGGAGATAACGGAACTTGCAGCTTTCGCCCTTGTTTACGTATACACACACATGCAACCCCCCATTGGACAACACACGTGTGTGTATGTTATTTATAAATTTATAGGGAGTTATAACAAGAATTATACGCTCTCACACACCAATACATACGTACGTACATACTTATATACAAGAGGAATGATAAAATTCTTATGGGTATATGGTGTGTTGTAAATAATAAATTTAGAGAAGAAAAAGATAGAAATGGAAAACAGATAGTTTATTATTTAATATTATTAAATCCGTGATTAATATTGGCAAGAAGTATTGTAATGACGAGAAAATTATTGCTATATTGGATTAAATCAAAGAAGGATAAGTGGGAGAGGAGAGAATAAACTGAGTGTGTGTGTGTGTATGCATGTGTATATATACATGTGTGTATGTGAAGAAAGATTTGAATCGGTAGCCATATTAGAGGAAGTTATAAATTCTATCGAAATCTAAAATTGATCTTTTCTGCAAACCATGGCCGAGAACGTTTGGCGTTTCTATATCATGATATAAACACCATATACATGTATATATATATATATATATATATGTATATATAAACACGTATCATATATATGTTTATAGATAAGGGTAGTTTTCAACCTATATACACATTTGACACTGCATATCAATCCTTTCATCTTCTCGCGCTTGCACACTCGCCACATACTCAGATACACAAATTTTCGATATTCGTGTGATATGTGTTTAAATACAAAAATCACTGGGGCAATTTTGAATAGCCCTATGCAAATTCAAGATAAATTTCATGTATTCCTAATATTGAGAGACCATCGTTGCCATTACTACCGCCCTCAATTACCTTTCGAATTACATCTACAGTCAATACTATTGCTAAACTCACTTGAAGAAACGTGATACGATTAATTAAATAAACAAAATCTATTTATATATTTTATCTTGTGTTGAATATTATAATTGCGTTAGGGTTATAATATTTCGATGATAATTATGTGAGTTGGTGTAAGACGACAAGTGAATGAGAAAACAAGGGAGAAACTGAGACACTGCGTGTGGTTTCCTGCTCGACTACAACTTAATTGGTTGAAAACTGGTCCTGCGAGAGAGATCCCTTGTGCTGGGGCTTGGAGTGAATGCGCGTAGTGGTATACTTTTGTATATAGGATGTGAGAAAAGGAAGAAGGAAGGAACTACACAATTGAGCGTGGTATATATCCGGCGGGAATTTTAATTGACATCAATTTGTCAACATTCAAATGCAATCATTCTCCAGACGATGCAAAATAAAACAATTACAATTCAATTTTATCATTACACCATTTTAAATAATATGAAAAATATATAAAATAGCAAACACCATTGATATGATCATTAATGTTAATTGAATAAATTTATTTATGTGAAAATATAGCCGTGAAAATGTAGCAAAAGTGATGAGAATAACACTAAGTGATTTATTATATTCGACACGTGAATTTGCACAGTATACAATTTCTGTCTTTGCATTTCTTTCTCTTATTCTTCATTTGCTTTCGCTCACATTTATTCCTACATCGAAAGTCCAATGCAATCCATCACGCACGTAAATTCCAATGTACAGATAACAACACTGTGCAATGACCAACAACAACCTATACATACGCACACACGCATACATATTTTATATATATATGAAAATGCAGCAATTAATGCTTAACACAATATACAGGAGATAAGATTGTCTTCTGTGATAACGCCAATTGAAATCACAACATAAATTAACATCCACATACGTATAAAAAATTCTTAATCTATACATAAAAAGCAAATATTTTTCATTTCATTTTGTTTTGTAAATAATACCGGCTAAAATAACAAATTTAATCTAAAAATATTCATATTATTCATTCATCATTTCAATATGGCTAATATGACGTCATTTAGCACTTAATAATCATGAGTATTATGTGCAATTTATATATATAAATATATATAGTGGGTTGTTGGTCGGCGTGAAAGCAAAGAGCCTGGAGGTGTGTTATTAGAAGATGAGCCAGCTCGACTGCTATGCGAACAGCCAACGAATGTATATAGGGTGTAACCCAGTAGCTGGCGAAGATTTATTGCATAGCTAATATATACACATATACATAAGATAGTACACGTACACTAACACACATTCATTGACTTATACTTGGAGGGGGGCGTTGTGGCTTGGCTTTATGGCAAACTCTCTTTTACATCTATATAATCACAAAAACATTCAGGTACTAAATTTATTCACTCTCATTATTTTATTATCAAATAATAAATTTAATATATTAATTTGCTTATCACTCAATACGTCATCTCTATAATATATCTCGCAATTTTATTTCATAACTAAATACACACACACACACACACACACACACACGCGCGCGTATATGCAATTAACAAAACCAACATTATTATTAAATGATACAATCATAAATTGCATACAAATATATAGATTCGATATAATATTGCACATTATGAAAATAATCCAAGCTATTTTCAATTGGTGAATTGAATAATAATAAAATAAAAAGAAAGAAAAATGTAAACGTGTTTCGTTGCCTGCCTTCCAGGCTATATAACACCAACTGCGATACCGCACTTGCTCCAGCAATACGATTGGCTGTTGGTTGGTACCATGACTCGACCAATGAGCTGCTGGTTACCTTCTCACCTTATTCCTTTCGTTTCGATCTATCGCATTCGCTGATCCACCTCCTCTTCTTTCATCCAGCCACCACTTATTTTATTTATTTATTTATTTATTTTTTGTTTTTTTTTTTTTAAACAATATCGACTCCTTCAGTTTTTTTGGCCTTTTTCCTATTTTCTTTTTTTTTTTTTTTCTCATTCACCATCTTCGTGATGTTGTTCTTGTTATACAACCGTATAGAGAGAAGCCGATCCGGCTCTGTGCTTCTTCACCACCGATCCCCGAAGGCGATGCGATTCTTGCTCGGTCTCGCATTGTTTGGAAATACGCAGTGAGATCAGAAAACGATAGAGTATATAGTCGCCCCTCAACTCGTTTCTCTCTTTTCTTCTTCTCCATCTCTTTTATATGTATATATATATATATATATATATATTATTTCTCTCTTGTTTTATCTCGCACATGTATATGTTTATATAGCATTGACTTCTATCTTCTGCTTCGGCTCCTTTTCCATCGCAAGCCTATATAAAACCAAGTTGAGAGTGTGTACACAAGAGAGAGGATTGGTATCCTCACTCTTGGCTTGTACGCAATTTGTTTCCATTCAACGACCAATGCGCATTGGTTGCCTGTAAAGTTTTACCAACAGGCCAATCAATTTTCCATGGAATTTCCGGATATTTATCTTCATTCTCATGTCATCGAATGTATATCCAGTAGATATTTATTCACACCAGATTGTTATTTCTTTTTCATATGTTTATGGTAATATGTTATGCGATATTTGTTGGGTAATGTCACGAGTATATTAGAATTTATATATAAATTCATATATATATATGGAGATTGTTATTAGTTCGAGGTTGGAAATTTAGTGATGTTGTGTGTGTGTGTGTGTGTGTGAGTATGTGTGAGAAAAGTGATAAAATTGTTTTTTGTTTTTGTAAAAGGACGATGATAAAGTTGAATAAATTTAATTGCTATCAGTTGTTATGTAAAAATAAAAAATATCGAAAGTATTTGAAATTAATTTTTTTCCGCTTCATCTTTTATTGATTATAGAGTGTGTCCAACGAATTTTCACGATTGATGTACTTTTTTCTATTGGCATATAGAAATTAATTATATATATGCAGTTTATTTTACTGGAGTATGATTGCACTATAGTACGTGATCTAATATACAGACTCACTTTCAATTTATACAATATGATTAATGGACATTTGCCATTTTCTTATCGACGTGTATATATCTTTGTTCGTACTCACGCTTAGAATGTTTGATGAGTATTGCCGATATATAAAGATTATTATTCGTAATAATTATCATTATTTATCAAAATATTTAAGTCATTTATTGTCTTATCAAAACGATGAAAAAATATTTATGATCAGGTTTTTATATTTTTTCATTATTTTTCTTTGTCAATTTATTGGTGATTATTTATTGATTGCATCTTTGTAATTCTATTTTAGTTTAGTTATCTTAGTGGAATTACGAAAGTTATTGCATTGTTGCAAATATTATTGTAACGTGTATTATTAAAATATCATTTGTGTTATCAAACTCTGTTAAAACTCGATAGAGATTTTATAATTCATTGCTTCTACCTATCTCTTTACATATAATTACTGTCATCAACATGCAGTATTTAATTATATCTACCAGCAGCCATTGATTGCATCATGTCGATTAATACATCTTATATTTTTGCTTTAAAATTACTCATATTGAATAAAATGCATATTGCGCTTTTCATTTTATTATTTAATTATTTATTTATCCTCTGAACTATCTCAAATATCACGGAAATATTATTTTAATCCTTTTCACAAGAGTTAATTAATTATTATTAAGTATTTTTTAAACCACTTATTCATTTTTATTGTAAACATCATTAGAGATTAAATCCTTTCTCTCTAATTCATTATATTCAAGTTTATCAACTTAAACTATTGAATCTATATGTAATGTGATATTCGAGAGAAAATATCTTTAGTGCTCGATATATTTAACTCGTGGAGACTCATATCAATATTCACCATCAACCACGTGTACTTTCACAGCGGTAATTATTCAACCTAACTCCATATATACAAATACACATTTAAACTTTCAACATTTATTCGAAAGAGAGAGTCTAACTAGCATTCTCAAAAACAAAAAAACTTAAAAGAAGAGAAAAAAATATAATGGAATCAATATAAATATCAACATCTTCGGTTGAAAATATTTCGGGTTTTACTGAAGGCGATTTTTCGTTGCACTTTCACCATGTACATGAAGTATTTTATACTGATTCATCCACACTATCCTGAAAAATTCTATTCAATTCATCAATAGTTTCCTAACTATAAAAAAAATAAATAAATAATAAAATTTGTAGAGTTCTCACTACAGTTATGTACAATTGACGATTCATATAGCTGCAGTTTAATAATTTACATTATAAATATAAACATTATCGATTAATACAATGCGTTATAGTTATATAAGAGAGACGTTGGTGGAATTAAATGAATCTCGATCGTTTTGCAATGACGGAAAAAATGAAAAAAATTGTAAATGAATAAAAAATTGATAAGAAGAAAAAAAATCCCTTAATTAAATGCGTAAAGCTGATCACATTTTTGAGTATCTATTGGAAAATGGAAAGTAATCACACGCTAAGTTGAATAAAGGGGAGAAAAAGGAAGGTGGGGGGGTTAGTGGAGGGTGCAGGAGAGCAAAAGGAGATGGAAAGCTTGGCGTGATAACCCTTTCGTTATCAAGTCACGAGGTCGAAGGGGGTTGCGAGGAATATTGCGCCCAGTTGACAGCGCGTGAGGGGAATGACGAGGAGAGCGAGAGAAAGAGAGAAAAAGAGGTTATAGGCACTAGAGCCGGCTGATTCCAGACCCTGATAACCACACGATTCCTGATAACTCGCCACCACTCCACATTACAATACACAGCTCTCTCTTCTCTCTGTACATATGTTCATTTTATATACACATATATCATGCTGGTTTGATTGTTCTATTCCTACTTTGATTTCCAAAACACAGGAAATGCCTTCGAAGCCGCAAAATAAAATCATTCAACAACAAAAAAAAAAAAAGAGTGAAAGAAATAGAGATGCATAATTAATTATTCAATAGGATGATTTAATTGTGCAAATAATTAAATGTGAGAATAAAAAAAGAGGAAAATACTCGGTAATAATTTAATGCAATTACTTAATTCGTATATCTGCACTTGAGAATTTAGATTGAAATTCATACTGTCACATGTATGTATGAGCCACTAGAGAATATATAGACTGCAGAAGGAATTCTGTTGAGAGTTATTGTAAAGACCCTGCATTGTTATTTCAATAGAATATACACATACATTTGAGTAAAAGGGAATCTGATGGAGGAGGATGATGATGAGGGGGAGAGAGAGATAGAGTTGTGGCGAAGAGGTCTTCGCGAACACAAGTGATGATGAAGAGAGCAAGAATGAGGGAGAGAAGGAGAGGTTGGCCATGAGCTTTTCGGCGGTGGAGCTTTTGCGGTTGAGACTCGAACGCTGGACGGAACCGATAACGCTTTTGCCTCTCACCTATCTTGGCCGCCACAGGCTTTATTATAAACCTCCCAGACGTATCTTGCTTCACCTCCTCTGTCCTTCTTCTCTTGCTTTTCTACACACCCGTACCCCACCCTTCATATCCCGCCTTTCTCATACTCACAATGCTCAAATATCTCTCACTCTTGCGAATCATATATACCAAAATGTTCACTCAATTCTATTGCGGTCTTCCACATTGTTCATTATATATATATATATATATATATTTGGGGTATTCAACATTAACTCAAAAATCCAGAACTTAAATCTCTATTTTGCTTTTTTTTTTTCCACAAATTTGTATAGCAACATTTCTCTCTGTTTATTTTCATATGATTTTCTAAATTGAAAATGTCCTTGGTATTTTAGACTGTTTGATAAATGACTGGTATAGAATTCAAAGTGCAGTTGTTAATCTTTGGTGAAAAATAGATTGGTTTCTTTTTTTTTTTTTGTTTAATTGGTGATAAAATATGAACACGAATATTGGAATTATTTCCAATGTAATAGTGAAACATTTTGTTACATTTTATATACTTGCATGAATAAATATTTTATCCAAATTTATTTTCCATTATATATATATACTTGTTTGGGTTGTGTTTGGTGCTATATACAATATTAGGTAGGATCTTGTTTTATCACGATCTCACATCCCAACCATTCGCCAGCTCCTCCTCATTAGCTTGATCATTCATCAATCACTCATGTCCACGACCACCAACTATATAATCACAACTTTAGTCGTCGCATCCCATCATCCAATATAACTTTGTTTTGTTGGCTTTTTCTTTTTTTTTTTTCTCTCACTCGCTCCCTCGTCCCCACCTCGTTTTCTTCCTTCCTTTATTTCTTTTCCATTCGCTCCCAGCCCATGTCCAAATATTTGGACCGCCAATTTTTTTTCCCTCCCCATTATTTTCTCTTATTCTTTTTGTTTTTTTTTTCTCACTGCTTTATCTGTTCATCGCCGTGAAACTGAGATGCGAACACGATAGCTCTTCAGCTATGAAGAGAAAACAAAAAATATTGAGATAAAACGATAAATATATACAGATATTATTTTTATTTATTCTATTTTATTTTCGTTAGTTTAATATAATCCATGGAGGATAAAGATACATATCAGAATAGTTCGATATTGTTTAACTTGGTTTGCTATCGCACGATGCATTCTATATCCATCACTACAGTTCCCTCTCTCTCTCTCTCTCTCTCTCACTCTCTCCCTGTCTCTCTGTCGCTTGATTTCACTCTTACTTTCATCCTACCTCATGGGAGGAAGATAGTGCAAGAGAAATAGCGTTAGAGCCCTTCGATGTCTCTCGCAGTTGTCGAAGAAGGGGTTGAAGTGGAAAGGAGGGAGCTGCATTCAGCTGATAACGCCTCCGCAGCTGATAACAACGTCGACCAGGCTCTCCTCTCACCTTCCCTCTTTTGGCCACCCACCCTCCGCCACACTATTCCCCACCATCTCTTAACTCACGTCTTTCTATATATACAATTCTGACAATCCTTCGGGGAACGTGTACAAAATAACTCTGCAATGTCGAGGCAAAAATAAAGAAGAACGGTATAAAATAAAAGGAATAAACACAAATGATTATTGCATTTATTTTTTATCATTATTTAATGCTCTATTGGATATTTATCAACAAATGTATAATCGATGATTGAAGTGTCATTGATGGGAAACGGAAATATATTTATTTTGTATTTTGCCATTGATTGAGTTTATTTCGTAATAATAATAAATCACGAGAATTATCCTTTATCAACAATTTTTCGTTGATCGAATATACATCAATAAATATATTCAATAGATGGAGTATCCCATTATAAAATTCAAGTGGAATTACGGACACATATGTATATAATGCACTGTATTATTTATTAGGATTTATTTATATGCAATGGCAAAAAAACATTTATTGAAAATAAATGTAAAACACTGTGGCAAGTAGAGGAAATAAATGAAAAGAAAAAAAAAAAAAGAAAGGAAGAAGGTAAGAAGACGATGATGAAAAAAGTCCAGAACGATCGCGCACACACACACCTACATACATACATACAAACTTCCACAGAGATGTGAAGCATGAGCATAAACCACAGGGAGATATCGGAAAGCTATCGGAAATAATTACTCGTGGTGGTTATCAGCGTCGTCGAGTTGCGATAGGGTGAAGAGAGCGCGAAGGAGCCGGACTTGAGGGTGGACTTGAAGTTAAAAAGAAGAAAAGAAAGAAAGTGAGAAACGAGTACGTAAAGATGACGCGGTAGTAAGAGAAAAAGAAGAAGATGAAGAAAATGGGTGGCGATGGCGGTAGGGGAAGAGGCGTCTTGAGGATAAGTGAGCATAAGTGACTTGGCCACGGATATATTCACCTTCGAGCTTCCACGAATCGGTATTTATTGTGACGCGATGAGATAGTGGTCATTGAGAAGTATGTATGTGTATGTATACGCATACACATGTATAAATATTTGTGTTTGTAAATGCGTTCAGTACATGGTGGTGAGACCACCAGACGAATTATGGTTTTCAATATGACGTGCTTTTTCGTATCTGTCTCTATGTCTTTCTCACTTGACCACTACTGATATCTCTTGTCGTATTGAGCCTCATAAACCCACTAAAAGGATTCTTTCGGTTGCTTTTTCGGGTGAAGAAAGTATAAAGACAAAGTACAATCACATGCAGTCAACACTCACTCTTCAACTCATGCACACAAAACCACACACCCAGGCACACACACACACACACACACACACACACACACACACACACACACAC
>CAJUYH010001424.1:0-49235 GCA_910591685.1 Galerucella tenella | reverse complement strand
CAAATATCGATTGTTACTACGAAAACACAACTACAGCGACATGGACAAGCTCCCCCCAGGGCTCTTGTTCACTCCAATACATCATAAATTAGTGACCTGAGGGATTATAAAGGCTTCCACAACTTAATGCTTACAATTTGCTGGAACAACGTTGCTTCTGGTGTATGTCACATTTCTTAGCTCTTATTATTTCAAGAATAAATACCAAAGTGGATAGAACACTACCACCTGCAATTATTAAAAAGCAACTATACAAATGCTGCAAATTCAATTTCTTATCATTTTGCTTGACTCCAAAATGGATTTCGGATCTTCCCACAACATACATTCCTGTTTCAAACCATTTTCGTACGAGTCCACTTTCATAAATAGCTAATATCCAGTAATTGATACCTTCCATTAATGGATGATTTCTTTCCAATATTAAATAGCTATTCATTGCAATGAGCTGAAAAATTAAATATTTCACTGCTACATAAACATACACACACTTGAAAAGTCACATGTTTGATCATTTTCCTTATGTACGAGATCAGTTGGAAATTGGAACTGTGGATATATTAAATATTGTTACTGTAACATATTGAACTTTTTGGAATTTATTATCATATTGAGAATCACAGTTACTAGTTTAGCATAGCATAACATCGCTATTTTTTCAAGAACCAAGTGTCTGTAGCTCGCAGTTCTCTAAACCACTATTGAAAACGTTATTATTATAATAAATGTGATTGATGTATTTAATGAAATTAATTAATAAAATCCATACGCTGCTACAGCTCAGGTATATGAAGCAAATGACACTCATGTCGAGTCACTGAATGAACATGAAAAAAATAACGATCTGCACTTGCTGATCTTCGAGTTCCATTTAGCTTTTGGATCGCCCCAGTCTCCCAAATCTTTGGATAACATATGTTATCATTAGTCTAATTATTATACTGATATAAAGCCACAAGCTTCTGCTACATATTTTTTGCACAGGTAGAAAGCTGTAGTAGGTACTTTTTTGTGTATTGATTTTTGTAGCTTCATTCACAAATATGATTATAATTTTTGCAGTAATCACAAGATTATCGGCATACCCTGAGCAATGTATTATCCTGTTTTCCAAAAGAGCGTGTTTCGTATCCCACTTTTCTAATTATTTATTTCATTCGCTATAAGCTTCATTGAACAAATCACATTATTTGTGAAACTGGTCAAGTAATTTATGTTTGTCTCAAAGTATATCGTGGACGCAGACGAATTCCCATCAGGATAACCACTCTACCTGTGTCATAATTAGGGTACGTTAAGCTGTCACTCGAATTTCCGTCAGGGTGAAGACTGACCTGTTTAAAATGTGTTAATTTGGGCAGGGATGAGTTGCGCGCAGCGGTCATTTTCTACCTGAATAGGAGTAAGAACACCAAAATTAGGAGCCGAATTGCGCGCAACAAGATAAACACAAAATTACGGAGATTAAGGAAATATAAAATAAATTAAATGGTAAAGGTATTTGTACAATTATTTCAGAATTAATAAGACACCTAACCTAACCCAACCCCGCCAGGGTAAACTATTAGAGCAGAACAGATTAAATAAACTGAACAGCAATTCGAGTGCGTGATTGAGATACCTGCAAGTGTCGGACGGGAACTCGAGTGTATTATACAGTGCTATTGAAAAGTCCCCTCCCCCCTCGTATCTTTTGAATGGCTACACTTGCATTAATAAAATTTGAAGGGTGAAAATAAAGTGTTGTGAACTTCTCTACGAATGGTAACAGGTGACGTAATAGTAATAGATTATGTCACAGTGCTTCTCTGGCCAATAATTTTGAATAGGACCCTATGGCAAGTGATATCTCGTTTGAAAGGCATTGACATTGGCTACATAGCCATATTAATTTTGTTTGGGTTTAAACTAATTTTGACGGATAAATTAAATAAATACCAAAATTATTATTTCCCATTTAAATATTGAAGATTTTTCAGTCCGCATCTGGTTAGTTGTCAAAAAAATTGACGTTTTTAATTCAATGGTACTTGCTGCTTAGCAAAGTTTTTCTAAATAGCTTTAATATTTAATTTTATTATTGTTTAACGAGACGTTCAAGAGTTTACATAGGCAAAATGCTACGTACTCAAGCCGAAAAAGTAGCATCTATCTTAATAATTGGTGAATTTAGAAAGAATCTCCATGGAGCGGAACGTTTATTTAATGAGAGATACCCAGATCGCCCTATCTCGAGAACTTATTCGAGGGAGCTTCTTCACAAGTTTGAAGCAACAGGTAGTGTTCAAGATGCCAAACGATCTGGTCGACCAACATTTAGTGATGATAAAAAAATTGATATAGTTGCTGAAATGGTAGTAAACCCTACTTCCTCTTCAACTAAAATTGCGTCTATCTGTGAAGTAAGTAAAACTACAGTACAGAGAGTGTTGGCTGAAAATAAATTTCATCCATATAAGTTAAAAATGGTGCACCCCTTTCGGATCACGACCCCGACAGAAGACTCGAATTCTGTGACAAATCAAAACTCACATTACACAAAAACAATTTTTTTTAGTGACGAAAGTACTTTTTGCCTCAATGGAAATGTGAATACACAAAATGTAAGGTATTGAGTGACACAAATCCTCACACCTTTCGTGAACAACATACCAAATTTCCAGAAAAAGTCAATATTTGGGCAGGTACTTTGGGAAACCACATGGTTGGTCCTGTCTTCCTAAATTCAAATTCAAGCGGTGAAGTGTATATGGAGATGTTACAAAATGCAATTGAGCCGTTAATTCTTGGAATTCTGGAAGATAATCCAGATGAATGCGGCCATTTGAAAATAACATTTCATCAAGATGGTGCTCCTGCACATTATTATGTTGCAGTAAGACGTTACCTGGATGAAAAATATTGAGGTAGATGAATCGGCCGGCGAGGTCCTATAGAATGGCCACCTCGGTCACTAGATCTGACACCATTAGATTTTTTTCTATGGGGGTACTTGGAATCCAAGGTTTATACTACGGCACCAGATAGCATTGGCGTTTTGAAAAAAAGAATTATTGAAGAATGAAATGCAATTTCAGCTGGCACATTCGAACGAGTACGACAAGAGTTTACTAATAGGATGTATTACTGTCGGGTCGTAGACGGAGCACATTTCGAACAATCGCTATAAGAATCCATTGTTGATATTCGATTGATTAAATTAAAAAAAATAATTTCAATAATTTTGGTATTTATTTAATTTATCCGTCAAAATTAGCTTAAGCCCAAACAAAATTAATATGGCTATGTAGCCAATGTCATTGCCTTTCAAATGAGATATCACTTACCATAAGGTCCTATTTAAAATTATTGGCCAGAGTGGCACTGTGACGTCATCTATTAGTATTACGTCACCTGTTACCATTCGTAGAGAAGTTTACAACACTTTATTTTCACCCTCCAAATTTTATTAATATAAGTGTAGCCGTTCAAAAGATACGAGGGGGGGAGGGGACTTTTGAATAGCACTGTATTGGACATTAAGGAACCTGACGGGAATTCGCGTGCACGGTATATAGTCTTTTCTTCTGACGAAAATGATCTAAATAAAACCAAACAACAGTAGAGTGACAAGGCAAGGGCGGGCCTGGTTATAGTTTATTCAACTTAATAGTGTTTAATCACCTCTCATTTAAGGGGAAAACGAAAAAAAACATGAGAAATGGTCTTAATAAAAAAGAAAGGATGTATGATAAAAGTATAAAAAGATAGATATTTGTGAATTTGGTCCTTTTTAAAATAGTTTTAAATAGTCCAACACTGGCGATCTCTTCTACAGCAGCTATTGGGCCATATGATTTATTGCAATTGGCCCATTAATTTTATGATTGCAGGCAAAAGTGAAAAAGATATATGTTGGGACAAACTATATCTTGTATATGTATAATAGTTTAGTTGGAATATAAACTAGAAGTGACATTAAATAAGTGTTTCAATCCACAAAACCCCTTAATCTTCACATAGTGATCCTGCTAGGATTAAGAAGTAACAGTTTATATATAGATTTTTTTTATTCGACAACCAGAATCCCTTTCAGGGTTGGAATAATCAATTTGTTAAATACAATAAAGCAAACTTACAGGGTCATCATAGATTATTTCCATGTCATTTCGATTTTTAATCAATGCCAATGCGTGGGAACAATGGGATTTGCTATATAACCAGACCAAGCAGATTTATTGAAAATAGGAATGAATTTTTTACGAAATAATTCCAAAAACTCCTTATCCCGTGATTGAATCCATGATTCCAAATATTTATTTCCAGTTACTTTGTATTTTGAATGCAGAAACTGTTGAAGGTTTCTAATTTTCGGTTCCATGATCGGATGAGTCAGTAAACTGCTCAGGTTTGTTTGATAAACGTTATTTAAAAGAAAGGCGTATCCAATGAAGAGCATAAAACAAAAAGATACCTTCCGATTCATAAACTTCTTTTCATTCGTTTGTACAAACAGCATTAGACGGTAGACATCGACTATTGTTTCTGTGAGAGGTTTTTGTAGAACTATTTTCCAAACAATTGTTATTAGAACCACTGCAACCAGATGAAGAGCTGTAACGACGGTTGAAAATAGATGCAATAAGCCAGAGGCCAATTCTTGCCTAGGAGGTAAAGTTATGAATAAATACGCGATGTGTATAGATCTAGAATACTCCACAGGATAATCGATTAACCTACTATCCAGCTCAAGTATGCCAGCATTTATGTTATATTTGTGTAAGCAATGAAATAGTAGGCTGTGCTTTCCAGTTTCTATAAAATCCAAATAATATTCTTCCTTCACAAGTCCAGTTATATTTAGTTGCATTTTTTCGCCAATAGTGTCCAGTATTTTAAAATATATACCTGCTTTATTTATAGGATCAAATAGCGGTGGATAGAGTGAAGATGTATAATTCAAACTACAACCGTTCAGCTTATTGGGAATTTTATTCAGATATGGATTGATTCCTTCCACCTCAACAACAGTGACTTTTTCACCACATTTGTTTGTTCTCGCATACGGAAACCAAGTAAAAAGTTTCTTCTGGTCCACAGAAATAACGACGTTGTATATGAAAATCTTCCATAGGTTTTCAAATGTTAATTTTATTTCCTGCTTTGACGCATTTTCCAATAAAACCAAAAATTTGGATTTGCTTTTGTGCCAATTGTTTGTTTTATTAAACGAATCTATGGTTTGAATGAATACTGTTGAATTTTTCTCAATAAAAATTATATCACCATAACCTCGCAATAATTTGCTCAAGTTATCTAAATCGGTGATGATTTGTTTCGGTTTATTTATTCCTAGGATTGAATAATCGTTGATTGCTTCACTAGAAATTATAGTTAAATGGAATGTGTTCAAATATGTTGTAACAAATTCAGTAATGTTTGGATAGAAATTAGAGTTATTGTTAGCTAAAACGAAGCTGAAACAGAACAAGATTATTCCACATCTGATCATTTTCGAACGAATGCTGAATCAGTATTGAGTTGTCGGTAAAAACATTCAACGTATTCATATGGATAAATGTTAATATTTGTTCATAAAAAATTTATAAATTGAATATCAACGCGATAAAAATTCTAATAGCAGTTTAATTGATACTTCTCACAAATGGAAAACGAGTTGTATTCACCACATTCAAATAATGTGGTATCAAGGCAAATATTTATAAAAATACAAGGCAGTCAATAAATAACTCAAAAGACTCACACCAACGGATTATCTTTGAAACAAATGAAGGGGAAGTTGTGGAATAGCGTACGGAAGTCATTTTTAATTTTTAGAACTTTAGCTCTTTACGTTAGGTTAGAGCGCTGTGGGGCCGCGACGCAAAAGATCTGACCGTTACGTTACGTTGTTACGGTATGTGCCTATCTCCTCAGTCTCTCGGCGCAAAATGTTGATTATGATATTAATTACAGTT
Organism: Galerucella tenella; assembly: GCA_910591685.1. NCBI lineage: Eukaryota > Metazoa > Arthropoda > Insecta > Coleoptera > Chrysomelidae > Galerucella > Galerucella tenella. Next base: position 43,278 of record CAJUYH010001424.1, on the reverse strand, counting down.
AATAGAATACTTAATATGCAGGCTTGCATTAAGGCTTATGTACGTTCCAAAGCTATTCAATGCGGGGGCGAGGGGTTTTATATATGGAAAATGACTAAAAAGAGAAAATGCACCAGCAATGAGCTCGTTCCAAAGAAATCGTGAATGGAAAAAGACGGAAAACCTATGAACGAAGAGTTTTCAATATCCACTAGCAGACCTTCTTCTACATTTACCTCGTCAGAATTAAGTATGTCAGATCCGAATAGCTCATTTTTTTTATCCAGACACTAATAGGTCAGACGAAATAGAATATTTTATTCGATAGAAAAAAATCCAAAGCTTTATTCGGGAGTTCTGAGTCATTCATTATTTGTTGTGAGCTTGTTAACTGAAAAAATGTGAGCTGGACAAGCTTGATATCTTTTTAACATTAAAAAAGATCAAATTGAATTTACCTTATAGGATATTAGGAGACGATTTTGGTGTGGCACTTTCCAGAGTATGTAGCATTATACAAAAAACTATACCGTTATTACTTATTAGCCAGTTACCTTTACCCATTTGTGCAAGTTAAGAAAAGACGTCCTACTCCCTCCAGACGTAGATATGAAAATGTACAATGTATTATAGATTGTTTTGAAATTTCTATCAAGAAACCAACTGTGAATTCTTTGTCTATTAATGTAGTCCCTCACCATAAAGATATCGACTTAAGGTGAATTTGCAGAATCTGCTTCAACACATCCAGTATCTACTGGGTACATCTTTAATAGCAAAAATCACTAACACTTTATTAAATTTAAAGATATTGCAGCTGTAACCAACTTTCCTATGTGAAACGCAGCGGTGTACAGACCACAATATGCAATGTGACGTCACAGTCGGTTCTGTCGCTTTTTAAGGGAGCTCCATTTTCAACCCCTAATATCTAGGTAGTGGGGAAAGTTCAAGAGCTGAAAATTTCACTAGTTATTTTGATGATTCAGTTTTACAAAATAACATTGATAACAAGCCTTCATTTCGAGATATATGCGATAATTTAAATTGTTCAAGTTTCGTATCTTAAACACAGTACTTCACACACTGTATTGCTGCAACTTTTGCCTGAAATACTGTAACATGTTTGCCTAAGTGAAGCTAGACTCTTTGGTTTGGGTATATGCATTGCTACTCCTACACCTAACCTAACATTATCTAATCTAACTCAACCTAGGATATGAAAATGTTTGAAAATTATTGTAAATAATGTTATTGGATAGCCACGCTGCCTGTTAATTTGCCAGATTGCAAACAGTCTGGTGTGATATGCGCTTCAAGAAAAAATAAATAAACGAAACCATTCTTTTTATTCCATTTAAATATATCATAATATGAATCCATAGTACATTTTGGGTAATCAATTGAATCAAATAAGCATTGTGGTTGCCCAATACAAATTGTTTCATATTTTTTAACAAAGCTTTCGCAAAATTCGCTTTCATTGTTCATTTGACCGACACTTTAAATGCACAATGTTTTTGTCACATCTGAATTATTATTCGAATTCTAAAACAAATAAACGTTTATGTTTCGAAAATGCATACCCATAATTTCGAATAGCGGTAGTCAATTAAACTTTTCAATCGTTCGCCTATATCCTAATTGTTTGTGCTTTATTCATTTTCATGTTACTCAAATGGAAATAATGTTTGTGTAATCATATTGCTTTGCGGTCTAAATGGCATTGGTTGCTGATCACCCCACCACCACGATAATAGAATGATTTAACTTTTTTATCATTTCGACGAATGAAATTGTTCAGTCTTAAGCGTACTGGTCATTTCGTTTCCAGCATTGAGTTCCTTTGTGTTACATGAATATGAAAAAAACATTTTTTTTGTATAAAATTAGCCTGTACTGCACCTTCAACAAGAAGATGTCACTATCATGAAATGTTAAATTGCTCAAACTTTACATAGGTAATAGCATGAAGGATAAAATTGCACAGCAAGTTCCTCCATAGACTGGTTGACGTACTGAGAGGCGCATTCTGCGTTAGTTATTGTTAAATGCCAGTAAGCAATGTCTCTGTTATAAAAATGTTACTCATTGATCAAATTTTTTGTCAAATGAAAGTCTGGTAATTAAATATCCCCGTTTGAACCGGTCCTGATTGAATGTTTTATCCAGTAGGCAACGACAGCTGCCGAAGAAATTAGTAAGTCGAAAGGCGAGAACCTTGAGAGCTTGTAGAGACGTAATTCAATACATGAGGCATCCATACCGAAAATTCAAACTTATAACAATATTGAGAACTTGCTCGAAATTGGACAACTTTAAAACTTTATTAATATAATACGAGGTTAGGAATTCGGAAACGCGAATCTGACGAAAAACGAGCGAGTAAGGAATGAAAAACTATATTTCTCTGTCGAAAAGTTGCAAGGACTTTTTAGAATAACTCACAACTATTTGAATTACATTTTTGCGGCTGACAAGTGTTTGTGACTTGGCGTATATTGTTAACCAGCAAAAGATGTGCATTAAAAATGTTAGTCATCGATTTTTTTTAAGAAGAAAATGGAATAAAATATCTAAAATAATTTATTTAAAATCTGCTAAAGCAATTAGATATAATATAGCGAATGTTTTTGGATAATAATCTAGGAACGACAGATGAAAAATCAGCCACAACAGTTCAGCAGGAAGTATACTCAATATTTAGAAAGAGGCTTTGCTGAGAGTTCTCCTATAAGTTTTGCAGAAGCACCGCATTTAGATCGACGATTAATCAATGGTTTAACAAATAAACGGTCCTTTATTTGGTTGCATTTATTTTTCTGTAATTTTCTTTTTTTCCACTAAAAGTTCAGCGACTATTTTACAAGCTTCAGAAAGTTCAGTTGACATAGTGCTAACTGTGGAAAACTCTTTGAAAATTAAAATGGCGTGAACACATAGTTTAAACCTTCACAGGCGAACAAATAGACCTGGCGCGACCTATGACGTCACTAGATCCATGCATCTAAAACGTTGGAAGTAATAGTAGAATGCTGATACTGAAAATACCGAAGATCTAAGATTCAAAACTAGAATGCTTCTTAACAAATTTATTTATTACTAGCTGACCCGGCCACGCGTTGCTGTGGCTAACGTTTTTGTCATACATTGTTGTAAACTACTCAGGTACTTACTTGAAGGGAAAGGACTTTGAACACAATTGATCAAAATTTTCGTACAGTTCATGTAAAGCAAAAATCAATACAAGAGAATTGAATTTGAAATTTATTATTATTTTTATTCCAGTTTGTAACAAATGAGTTTAATACAATGTTTTTAGTAAATAGCATGTGACAGATAAACTTACAAATGAGGTAGGTAGGGAGAATGGTTTAAAATCTTTTAAAAATAATATTTATCATTTTGAATTATAAATACTCTCAATTTCAATTTAATTTAACGCTAATCGCTTCACAATATTTTTGGTTAACCTGTCTTTCGCTAACACAAATAGGCTCGAGGGTTTTCCTACACGTGAACATGCATCATATAGCTACCTATGGGAAAAACATGGATTTTCCAAATCTAAACCACAAATGGATATTTGTTTGGCCTTGAGACTTATTTATAGACATGGCAAAAGCTAAACGAATTGGAAACTGTAACCTTCCGAAGGACAGCGCATTGAATGGTACAGGGTGTACCAATCTTACTACAAACTTCGGTATATGGGTTATTTAAAGAGTATCAAAAAATTGTATCAACAAAAATAGAAGATGTATTGAAGGTCCATATTTTGAAATTATATCGAACTATACAGAGTGCTGCATAACTCCGTTACAAACCAAACATATGATTTTTTAAATGGGAACCCCTGTATATTATACTGAATTCGGATTGGTTACATTTTTTTGAAGCTTTTGATATAAGGTTTTGCCACGTTATACAGTCCTTCAAAATATATGGACACGTTTATGTGAAAATCGTAGGTAAATCAAAGCTCTGTAGCTTGTTGTACGTTAAAGAAAAAAATGTATTTTGCCAAACAGAGTTTTGTAATATGATGCAATATATCCGTAGGTATCCTACTAAATTTCAATTATATTCTTTCTTATGTACAGGGTGTCGAACCTGTCATTTTCTTCCTTCTTTCAAATGGAACACCCTGTACTTTATAGCAAAAATAGAATCTTCGATTATGTAACTTTAATTTTTGTCAAGCATTCCCTATACACAAAGTTTATGAAAACACAGTTATTTTGTAATATTTATTGTGAACTATTATTATTGACATATGATGTGAAAGCAATAAGCGTTGTATGTAACAAAAAATCCTAATTAATAATAAATTTTAATGAACAATTCATTCTAAACAAAACTAGCCACCAAAAGTATAATCCCAACCGTAATATTAAACTGAAGGTTCTTAATGTTCACCGTTAACATCAATGCAATGCTGCAGAATAGTTCAAATGATTGACTAGCATTTCTCAGCATATCAACGTTAGCAGATCGAAATGCCGCACTAATTATCTCTTTCATGTCATGTCTAATAGCCGGGGGATTTTATAAACGTATTCCTTACAAGACCCAAAAAAAATAAATATACTTTTGTTAAATCGGGTGAACGAGCTGGCCAATCAGTTGGGCCCCCTCTTACAGCATTGCATTGATGTTAACGGTGAACACTTTGAACCTTCAGTTTAGTATTACGGTTAGGATTATACTATTGGTAGCTAGTTTTGTTTAGAATGAATTATTCATTAAAATGTATCATCAATCAGGATTTTTTGTTACTTACAACGTTTATTGCTTTCACATAATAGGTCAATAATTATAGTGTACAATAAATATTACCAGATAACTCTGTTTTTATAAACTTTGGGTAGAGGGAATGCTTGACAAAAATTAAAGTTACATAATCGAAGATTCTATTTTCACTATAAAATACAGGGTGTTCCATTTAAAATAAGAAAGAAAATGACAGGTTCGAGTTTCCGTTCACCCTGTATACAAGAAAGAATATAATTGAAATTTAATAGGATACGGAGATATTTCATCATGCTACGAAACTCTGCTTGGCAAAATGCATTTTTTTTCTTCAACGTAAGCTACAGAGCGTTAATTTTCCTACGATTTTCGCATAAACGTGTCCATATCTTTTGAAGGACTCTGTATAACGTGGCAAAACCTTATATCAAAAGTTTCAAAAAAATGTAACCAATACGAATTCGGTATAATATACAGGGGTTCCCATTTGAAAAATCATATGTTTGGCTTGTAACGGAGGTATGCAATTTCAAAATATGGACCTTCAACACATCTACTATTTTTGTTGATAATATTATTTGATATCTCTTAAAATAACCCATATACCGAAGTTTGTCGTAAGATTGGTACACCCTGTATAATAATATAACTATGTGATAATACTCACATGTATAGGTATAGTTCAATTAGAGTTTTGAACAACGAAGCACTAATAATTAAAAAGCAGGAATAATTTTACTGTATTATATTCACTATTATATGAATTTAATTCATACTTCAGTCTAAGTAACACGTGGCTAGAGCTATGCTAACACCAAAAATTGGAAAAGTAAAATTCACCGTATTTCGTTTTACTACAAAATAAATTTAACCTATACTGTAGCCCCAGCAACATGTGGTGGTTATGCTATTAAATTGTAGCTTATATGAAACGTTTGGAAGTTTGACATAGCGCGCCATCTAATGAATACTCACTCAATCCAGTCAACTATCTGTTAGAATCGTTTGGAGCTAACAGATAAATTGCAATAAAATAATATTGAGATCATAAATTGAGATGTAAGCTATCCTATCTTTCAAGTTGGATCAAACTACACACGGTGTACAAATTTGATTAAAATCGGTTAAGTAGTTTAGAAGACAATCGCGACAAACACGTAACACGTAATTTATATATATTAAGATTGAAAGGGAAAATATTTCGATGAAATGGAAGTTAAAATACGATAGATTATTTTATAAATATTTCGAAAATAATGACAGCCATTTAAAGTATATTGTATTTTGTTGAGGAAGGTGTGTCAAATCCTTTAATACAACTTTGGAGGTGAGGGGTGAGGGGTGAGGGGAGCAAAAATATACCAATATAATAATAATAGCTACTCACACAGAAAAATCAAGTTTCGTCAGCTCTCAATAAACTTACCTACCAAATTACAATAAAGTCTCCGACGTAATTGCTGTAAATATCGTAGTTGTTTGTACTCATGAAATCCTCTCATTAGTAGTTTCCAGAAAAAGTTTTTAATTTTGATTTTAATATGCACCAGCTACGCCGTAGTTTAATATAACTACTCCTCATCCACTTTTTCATTACATCGAATTGCGTACTCCCGTTACCGAAAATTAAATCTTGACGTTCGTACAGGACGAATTACGGAATAGAGTGAGAATATTCAGATTAAATATAGGATTATAAAATTAATTGAAGAACTTACGGAAAAGTAATTGTATGTAGCGATAGACAGGTGGATGTATTTATTGGTCGGTTGGAAAGTTGTGTCATAGCAAGGGGTGCTCATTAAAATTTGGAATTTATGAGAAATTGTTCTAAATCCAGATATTGTGCAGACTATTATTCAAAAAATCGTAGAGACCTCAATAGCTGGAATATCGTGTGGAAATTTGGAATGGATACTCTTAGATAGTGGTAGAATATAGAAAAAATTCAGGAAACTCGTATCTCTTGAATTGTGAAAAAAGGGTGATTGGAAATTTAAAAAATTTGCAATTTGTAAGAAATCTTCCCAAGTCCAGATATTGTGCAGACTTATACAGGGTGTTTTCAAATGACACTTACAACGTTTGCATGTAGATACCTCTCGTAAGATGATATGAGGATTGAGGGGTCTAGCACATTCACTTTTCGAAATACAGGGTGTTGAAGTTTAAGAAAACTAAATGTTTTAATTCGATAACTTTAAAATGGATGAATAAATTGATTTGACATTTAGCAGGTTATTTTCAAATGTAAAAGGGTATATTTTGATGGAAAAATATTTTCCAATTTTTGATCCAGACGTGCAGATTTGGAAGAGTATGTTACCTTTCCCCTCCCATTTTTTCCGCCACTGACATTTGAAGCAATTTTTATTCAATTTTGTATTCCTCAATAGTTTTCACGTGAAAAACGAATAGCCTTTACATATCAAAAAATTTTTAGTCATAAAGATATTTAATGATTTCATGAAGTCTGCAAGACCACTTTTTAATAATTAATTGAAAGAAAATTTTTTTCTTGTATTTTTTTTAATAACTACCAAGAACTTATGGTTGGAATATGTAACAGGAACTAATTTATGGAACAGCAATGCATCTAAAGCATTCGGAGAAGATTGTTTAGAATATTTGTCCAAACTTGTGATTTTATTAAAAAAAAATAGAAAGGATCTATGCAGCTACAGCAATTATTTCCGGCAATCGCCAGTCTTTTCAATTTATGCGATTTTCGATGAGAAAACATTGCAAATTATGTATAAATGTACAAAATTTTGAACATCTCTTGTAATCTGTTAGCTGCTTAATACTTTTATTAATGAAATCACAAGTTTGGACAAATATTTTCAACAATCTTCTTTGAATGTTTTAGATGCATTGCTGTTTTATAAATTAGTTCCTGTTACATATTCCAACCATAAGTACTTGGTAGTTATCGAGAATAATACAAGAAATTTTTTTTTCAAATAATTCAAAAGTGATCTTGCAAACTTCATGAAATCATTAAATATCTTGAAAGCTACAAACTTTTTGAGAAGTAAAGGTTATTCCTTTTTTCACGTGAATACCATTGAGGAATACAAAATTGAATGAAAATTGCTTCAAATGTCAGTGGTGTGATAAAATGGGAGTGGTAATAAAATATTACCAACTCAACTGTGAACGATATGATACGGAAAGTGAAAGATAGAAAGATAAATAATACGATAAGTGAAAGATAATTGCTTCAACTACTGTTCAAACTTCCAAGTTTCAAGATTTATTGATGAGAGAGACGATGTGTTAGACAGGCCCCACGTTGGGCGCCAATTTTGTTACCTATTTTATTCATTTAAAATAATAAGGCAAGATAAATTGCAACGGCGACTCAATGTGGAGAGCACCTCAGGTGTGAATTCGGAGACCAAACTAATATCAATTCAGGGAGTAGTCTTACCGGTTCGCGGGTAATCCTACTTTATTTAAGTTATTGAAGTTAATGAGATAATAGATGAAGTTAAGAAACCAAATGAATTTAATAAGTTGATAAATCAAGTCGAGGAATGTAATTAAAGTTAATCAAGAAAGGTAAGTGGGCGCCACCCTGAATAATATTAGTCGATTGTTTTTCACCTCACAACTCTCTATCAACAAACCTGGAAATGCTGGAAGGGAAGGAATATGAACAACGTTGTTAAATTTACAATTTGTATAATGATTTCAAAACTAATATCACAGTGAATTAATGCTGTTTTATGTTGTTTACGTTGTTTGTTGTTCTACGTTCTTTTTACGTTGCTTTACTTTCCTTAGTTTCCTCGGACAGGTCCTAGGTGTGTGATGTTAATCCATGGGGACTTAGTTCATGGAAACTACCTCATAGAAACTACGTCATAGAAAGCTCTTCGTTCAGAATGTCACGTACAAATTGGCAGGTACAAAGTGGCAGGTACAAATTGGCAGGTACAAAGTGGTAGGTACAATGTGCATTCACATTGAATGCACTTCAGAAAAAAAAGTTTGAGGTAAATCTCTCACAAGAAATTAAAAGTGTTGACCTTATCGTTTCATGGTTCACAGGAAAAAAAAAGCTTATTCTTACTACTGGCTGCTACTGGCTATTAAATTGAACCATGCGATGAGCAATGGACATACGTTGCGTATCCCTTTCCTGTTCACATGATCCGCTTCGATAAAGAATTTACATATTTACTTATTGGTTCTCTCTATAGGAGAGAAGAATTGAAATATTTGACCAATATCAGTGTATCCTGATCCTCACCAACGGAGATTGTCCGTCGCACATTAAATGTAAAAATTTGCCTTCCAGCGGTGATCGATGCTACAGGTTCTCGACGAGAATCACATGTTGGTAAGGAAAAAGGACTGGCTACTCGCCGTCCGGTATAACGTTACAGTAACATATTATTCCAAATCTACACCACTGGATCAAAAATTGAAAAATATCTTCCCATCAAAATATGCCCTTTTACACTTAATAACAACCTGCCAAATAACAAATCAATATATTCATCCATTCTAAAGTTACCGATTTAAGACATTCAATTTTTCAAAACTTTAACACCCTGTAAGTCGAAAAGTAAAGAGGCTGGACCCCTTAATCTTAATATCATTTTGTCTAATGTCACGAGAGGTATCTACTTGCAAACGTTGTAAGTGTCATTTGAAAACACCCTGTATTAAAAAAATCGTAGAGAACTTAATAATTGAAAGATCGTGTTGAAATTTGGAATGTATGTATGAATGAATGTAATGAATGAATACCGAAAGTGAAAACTTTTGTATTATATAAGAAGTTTTTCCAAGTCCAGATATTGTGCAGACTTATATTCAAAAAATCGTAGGGACCTTTATAACTAGAATATCGTGTTGAAATTTGGAATGAATACTCTCAGATAGTAGCAAAATATGGAACAAATTCAGAAAACTCGTATCTCTCGAGTTGAGGATATAGGGTCATTCGAAAGTGAAAAAATGTTTTCCGGAAAAAGTCAACTTCCAATATACAGGCTTGATCGACTTTTTATGCTCATTTGTATTCCATTTGACGCAATTTTACTTTGTTTTCTGATGGAAAAAAATTAACCAAGACCCCACTCACCCCAAGTGAAATTTGGAGAGATTCAACTTGATCCCCTCTCCCCCACTGAACATCTCTCGTAACTAATAGACGAAGACGCGATGTCATGCCAACTCACGCTACGTATTACGATGTGGGCTCACAAAGGATAGCCTTAGTGCACTTCCCACCACCTCCACCTCCAATAAAGTGAGCCAAGGAAGAATTTCTAGAAGAAAGACCTAGTGAAAAGCCTGATAAGGCAATGATCCCTCACAACTTGTCAGATCAGAACATTCCACAAGATGATACGTTAGATATTTGTCTTCGCTAAACCAAGTCTTTTCGCACAAAATTTTCATATCCAGCGGACCAAGAAGATCAGTTTATTCAAATTTTTCGGGATAATCCATCTAAAAATCTCTTTCACAATAAAAATTCTAAATATATTAAAGACTACAATTCTATCCTTTTAGTCGTCAAAATCCAAAATTCTTATTGTAGCTTAACGCACCGCATACATTTCTACATATTTAGTTGAGAGTTGCCATTCAGTACGTTCCAGACAATAAAGTCCTTTGAGTTTTTTGAAAGTTAAGTTTCCGTTTCACCTGTATCAATTCAAATTTCAACAGAAATATTCCATATATAGTGAGCATGTTACGTTTGATGTCGTGTTTGAAAAATTTCAAAGAAAAGTAAGAAAATACCTCACATTTCATAACAACATATTTCAGCCAGATATGTTTGCATTCAATAATACCAGCTGAAGCTCGGCCAGGCGTTGCAAATAAAATATAACTAGCAAATACAACGCTTTTATTCGGACAATACAGATTCAACCAATTTCAGTTTTATAAATGGAAATGGAAATTTTTTTTAAAATTTCAAAGTAAGTTGTCTCAACAAGAATGCCCTGTCAAGTTGGTTTGTGTTTTTGGCATCGAAGCACTACATCAGTTGACAATTTTTCTTTGGAAAATTTACAGGTCAGTAGATTCATCTTGCGACGATCTAAGAACAGGTCCACCAACAAGGGCAGTCACCCAAAGCTGATCCAAGAAGATCAAGTTTCTGTTTTTCTCCGATGAAACTCCATATTTTTCATAGTATTTCGTAGGCATTCTCCAGAACCTGTATAATTGTATTAATCTATACATTTTTTATGTATACGTCTCAAAGTTCTCAAAGCTGTAGCTCATTTTTCAGTTATATAAAAAGCTTGTTTAATCTTTTTGTTGGGTTTTTCCAGGACTGGACGTGGTTTACTCGCTGAATTTCTCACAGCAACTGATTGCTCCTGGACTATCTGTTTGCACGACGAATGTGCATGTTGGGCTTGAACGTTTTCAGGCTTGCAGGTGTTTATGTCCTACTTTGACAACTTCCAGAATTGGTTCAAAAGGATGCAGAAATGCATGTATTTTCGAGGAGAATATTTTGAAAAACAATAGTGTTATCTACTATATTAGCCTAGTCAAAGTACAAAAAATATCTGTAAAATGCCCCAAAAAGCACAATAAACTTGAAAATTAAATATTGAGTATTTAAAAGGGTTGTGATTAACATGAGAAAAACTTTACGACGTTAGGCATGCGACTTGGAACGCCAATGGCTTGCTTATTCATAGGTAAGAAATAATAACGTTCTTAAATCTAAACAGGATTGATATTTTACTTGATTCGTAATCTCATTTTACTGACAGGACAACTTTCAGTATTCCATTATATAATACCTACAGTACGCCTCATCATGATGTGATTAACACGCGGGCAGTGTAATAATTATCCGCAAATCCATTTCACACTTTGAACTTCCAAAATATCGAACTGAAAAAATTCAAGCAACAAGTATTATGATAAGAGCCTTGCCTTGGAACTTCAACGCTACTGCTCTATACAGTCCCCCTCGACATGCTATTACAACGGAAGAATACAAAAATTTATTTCAAACGCTCGGAAATAGATTCATGATTGGTGGAGACTGGAATGCCAAGCACACGGACTGCGGCTCACGAATTATCACCACAAAAGGTAGAAATCTGATACGTGCAATTAATGATAACAACTAGTCACCTAACAAATGGAGTACCTATTTATTGGCCAACGGACCCTAGGAAACTTCCTGATCTGCTGGACTTTCTTGGTTATTAATAAAATACCTAGAGGCAACTGTACAGTTGAATCACACTGTCATCCTGACCACACCAAAGTAATAGTAAATATTAGCACCTCAGCCATTAACAAAACTCCTCCTCCTAGGCTCACAACAAGAAATACGGACTGGAAGGAATTTCAAAATAACATAAAATAAAATATAAATTTGAACATAAGAATGAAATCCTCAACAGATCTAGGCAGCTCAGTAATTCACTAAACTAGTACAAAATGCAGCGTGGCAGTCTACTCCGCACAACAATCAGGATATAAATAGTGATACCCCCAGCGTACCACTGCATATAAGGCAACTTATAACCAAGAAACGCCGAGCAAGAAGAATTTGGCAACGATCACGAAATATTATAGACCAACATAACTACAATCGGCTCAGCAGAGAACTAAAGACAGCACTCAAAGATGCCCAAAGCAACATTTCCGAACAATACATAACAAGTCTAACTGTTGACGACCACACACTCTGGAAGGCGACAAAGAAATTGAAAAGACCACAAAGAAATTGAAAAGACCACAAATACATGTACCTCCAATCCGTAAACCAAACGGAGAATGGGCCCGCTCTCCTGAAAAAAAGGTGACAAACTTTGCTGAATATCTAACAGAAGTTTTCAAACCTGATGATGACAAGATAGATCAAGAGATGGAGAGATTTATCGACGCTAGCTGCCAAATGTCTCTACCCATCAAATCTTTCTCTCCTGCAGAGGTCAAAGAAGAAATATGCAAGCTGAACCTTCAAAAGGCTTCTTCGGCTATAATCTAATAACAGGACAAATATTGAAACAACTGCCCAGAGAAGCAATCATTTTACTGACGACCATATTTAACAGAATTGTAAGTCTAGCTTGTTTCCCCACAATCTGGAAGTACGCTGGAATCATAATGATTCCCAGGCCAGGTGAATCTCCACACAAACTAACGTCATACAGACCTATCAGTCTATTACCTACAACAAGTGAAGTTCTTGAAAGACTGATACTGAAGTGGATCAACCAAGAACATGACTTACACACACTCCTTCCAAATCATCAATTTGGTTTCCGAGAGCACCACTCTACCACGTAACAAGTCCACAGGATAGTCAACGAAATCGCTAAGAGTCTCGAAGAAAAGAAATACTGCAACGCAGTATTCCTTGATATCTCCAAAGCCTTCGACAAAGTATGGCACCCAAGTCTTCTCTTCAAACTAAAAAACACCCTTTCCCCTATCACCTGCTCCTCAAATCCTACTTAACAGATAGAAACTTCTCCGTTAAACACGAATACACTCAATCCACCATCAACCCAATTAAATCCCAAAGTATAGCATCTTTTGCTGATGACGTATCAGTAGATGAAAACCCAGATAGAGCTTCAGAAAACCTTCAGCGACACCTTAACCTCCTCAACGACTGGTACAGTAGATGGAGAACAAAAGTCAACCAAACCAAATCAGTACAAGTTACATTTACAACTCGACATGGCAACTGTCCCCCCCCCCCTAACAATGAATAATATACCTATTCCAGTCAAAACAGAAGCAAAGTACCTTGGGCTGCACTTAGATCGACAACTCACATGGAAGACACACATCGAATCCAAACACGTCGACAGTTGGACATCAAGTTTCGACACATGTACTGGCTGCTCGGCCGTAAATCAAAACTGTCGTTAAGCAACAAGATTCTTCTTTATAAAGCAATGTTAAAACCAATTTGGTCATATGGAGTACAGCTTTGGGGATGTGCTAAACCAACCAGAATTGAATCAAAACAACGATTTCAGTCTAAGGCACTCAGATCAATCGCAGATGCACCATGGTATATCAGCAATAGACTCCATACAGACGCTGGGATAAGTATTAATTAAATAGGAATAATAGTTCATAATAAACTTTTCCTACTCCTGTTTCATAATATACTTATTCAAAGACCAAAATCTGTATCATAATGATATTCATTATGATACAAATTTTCATTATGATACAGATTTTTAAGCCAATAGGAATGCGACATTCGCACAATATTTAATATAGCCATGGACACCTGGTAAACATTTCTGAAATTAATTATATTTGGTCTGTTCCCTACAATAAAAGTGTAGCACTGAGGTATACGATTTTATTTATTTTAATTATGTTTTAATGCTTCTTGCAGTATACAAATGCAATATACATAGATAGTCCCAAATTTAGCAATTTTACACGCATTTTTTCACAGATAGACCTGAATTTTTCAAAATTATATAGCTCAGTGCTACACTTTTATTGCAGGTGAACAGACCTATCAAGTGACACTTAATTTTACAGCTGTCAAATAATTTTGATTTTCAAAAGTAACTATATTTAAAATTAATTCCTTAATGCCTTCACAGCTGTGCGTTTTTTTTACAGTGCGTAATAGACGTCATTACATTGATACCGACTGTGTGTTATTGACTGATTACAGGGGGGGTCGTAGGTAAAATACTATTTTAGCTCTGGTTTTTTATCAATAAACTGATTTTACAGTTAAAAAATCTACTTTTTCCAATTTGAAAGTTTATTTACCTAAAAGTTGAGATTCTTCTCTACATTTAACACGAGCTTATTCATTTTTTCAGAATTTTATAAGCCCAAAATTATTAACTTTTAAGTCGAGCGGTTAATAAATTTGGCTCACGGGCCGTTCGCGCGTAACCACGAATTGACTACCACTGAAATTAATTGTATCCAGTAAACTTTTCAATTTACAGAAAAACTTTTCAGACAAAAACTTGTAGATAATTGCATCAGCTATGATTTTTGACCCGGAGGTTTTCCTGTATATTTATTATTTAAACAATTAAAGCGAAAACAAAAATTTTCACTAGACGATTTTCCGGAAAATCGCATGCCTAACATCGTAAAGTTTTTCTCATATTGAACACAACCCTTTTAAATACACAATTTTCATGTTATTTTTGTATTTTTTGTGAGGTTTTATGTGTACTTTGACTAGACTATATGCAAACATTAAAACTAGATATTCATTGATTATACTCATAATAGATGCCTATAAAATACTAGAAACAGATTTCTAAACATAAATCACATATATAGTATAATTGTTCTTGCCGAACGCGTATATTCGCAAACAAATATGTACCTATAGCACACTCTATAATATAAGCAACCTCGATGATTTGTGAACGCCATTAATAAACAAAAGTACAAACTTTATGTCCTCCAATAAATCAAGAGCTTCAGGAAAATTACGCGTAATTTTTCATCGATATATCGCCAAAATAATGAATTTGTTATATATAGCAATAGATCACTAGGAGATATTGGTACAATATTTCAGTAGAGGATCTCGTGTAAGGGATATATCTTGCAGAATGTATTTGGAAACGGACGAGAAGATACTATTTTACCGCGTATTAAGAAAATGGGGGTTTATATCTCAAACCGTCTCAGGGTGAAATACTGTAGACTCGTTATTATCTTTCTCCGCCGAAGCTAACTGTTGATATTATTTACTTTCGAAATATACCGAGAACGACTAAATCCGTAAAACACAGTCGACGCTTACGAAATGGATACGATCTATTATAAAATGTTAGCGTTTCTACAGGTGCCTAAATTCACTGGTGAATGATATTTATTTTTGTTTATTGTCAAAACTGTAGATTAGATTAGATTTGATGAGGTGGTTACTCGGCATATTCCACTGCGAAGTAACAAAAAATAAACTAATATTTTGAATCTAGTGTAGGTATTGAAAAAATTTGCATTATTTCAATTATTAATTTAAAAATATATACAGGGTGTCCCACGACGATTAAGACAAGTAATATATCAGAATTGGAGAGTAGTAGATAATTATAATTTTGGGGGTGTAAATAAGAGCAAATGTTGCATCCTATCTTGTTATTGTGTTACCCAATGAGTTATTTGTTTTTGGTCACGTGACGTCGTATTCAGAATTATTATTGGGACAACCCGTATATTTGTACCTTTCTGTGTTCCTCCTGATAAAACAATTCCAACTAACTAGCACACTTGGGGTCTGGAGTGATTAATTCAAGAGCTAGAGGTACTTGAGGAATTGTTTGTTAAAAAATTCATAATTGAATCCCCTGTATAATTTTAGGCAATCTTACATTGGTACTTAATGATTAAGACAAACCAATATTATAATTTTTAGTAATACTTGAAAGTTAATGATGGAACAACCTGTATATCATGGAGTAAAATTACATAGCATTGTGTTTTTTCCACAAAAACTTGTTTACCTATTGAATATCGATTGAAAAGTAGCATAGTAGCCCAGTAACGGTAGTCCAATACAAGTCCAAACCTTGAAAATAGGTCGGGCCGATGCCATTTTTTTTTTAATTTGCAGGTATTGATGGCTACATTCACCTCTCAAAATCTCATATATGGAGAAATGCCCGCAAGGCCCGGAAAATGGCCCTCGGAGCCCAAAAACCTTTTTGGCCGATATCTTCCAAAATATGGCACTTAGAGATTTGCGGTTTTGATAGAAATGACGAGCAGTCCAATACCTACAAAAATGGTCCCCATGGTTTTTTTCGCTAACCCAATATTTATTGCAAAAAAGGGGTCGCGAAAATTATCATGCTTGGAAAATAAAAATACGGTATTTTCTCAGCCAATGTGTGAGCCAAGGGGACTGGATATACACGTATCTTGATTTTTTGAACTTCGAGGGTCAATCGTAGATGGCGCCACTAGTTTTCTCCCTCCTCACGTAATTATCCCGGCAATGAAGGTGCCCCCAATAACTATCTGTTTCCTGAAAATTTTTGGAGTTGAGAACGCTGTTTTGTACTCTCGGCCTGATCCTTGGAGCTCTTAGGTCTTCGGCAATGTAGCCTAGAGGTCTGCCAATTTTTGACAAGTCATTTTCAATAATTCGGCAAAAAAGTTTTTGAAAAATAAGATTTATTTTTGAAAGTATATGAGAATTGGAACATACATGAACAATTAGACATCTATCCATCACCATTCCAACACATTTATCTCAGATGGATGTTGCTGGCTGACATCATCAACCCTCTCTCCATCCATGCCTTCTGTTTCTTCCTCTTGCTCCTCTAGCTCTCTATCTTCACCTCCACCAATTTCTGCCCCTCCCTCTGCTTGATCAGCTGATACAATCACATCTTCATCCTCATCCTTGTAATTAGAACACGGGCCTGAATGACATGAACCACAAATAGTCGAGCACTTCAGTCCTGCTCTCTTACATGAACATAGCGTGGTACAGCCCATTTTACACCGACAAGAGATCATTTTCAACAAGTCCGGATATGCCGGCTCATTCGTCGTCTGTACCGGCAATAATGCACCCCCTATATGCTTCCATCCCCATTCTTCTGGCGGTAGTTCGTTCGCGAGCCAATGCTGCACTTGTAAATACGTGCGATATAGGTGCTGCCTTGCAGCTTCGTCGGTGGGAGGCAAGCCTAAAAGTTTGAATTTCTTGATTAAAAAATTCAAGAGAAATAAATAAATAAATCAACCTTTCAAAATAATCAATTGAATAGCCTTAAGACAGATTTTTTGTAAACAAAAGAGCAGAAAGCATTGAAGCCAACGTGAGTATACGCACTATAGCGAAGGCGTATATGATACTATACAGACACGCCTCGTGGGTGCGCACCCGGTGATCGCGTAGAATACAAGAAAAATACAGTTATTTGGGGAAAGTTTTCAAACAAATTGTTTTGATATACTCGCGTGAAAGTACTTGATATATATATTGACGGAAAGGTCAGAATGTCCTCTTCAATATGGTGTAATTTTCACTCTCAAAAATTCAAACCACAAAAAGAAAGTAATCATGAAAAAAAAAACTTGGATTTTCAGGGGGGCAGAGATTCTCTAGATTTTCCGGAAAACTAAAAGAGTTGAAATGAAAAAAAAAGTACCGTTCACAAGGGGAGAACATAAGCTTTCGAATGAGGTGTATCAGAACCCGATAAAAGGATCCATTATCCCTAAATTCCGGGATTTTCCATAAAATTTCGGAATACTCCGAAAATCCGGAAAAACCGCCCTGACGAAAACACGTGGTTTATTGGAATGCGCGAGAAAATGTTTATGTAATCCCCCGGAGTGTCTTCGAAACCCTTCAAAGTCCCATTATTCGGAAGGATTCGGTCAAAATACTTTTTATAGACAAAATACAACTAGATTCATAGGGGGGGTGAAAATATCGACCAAAATTTTGCTTTGGCGGGAATTCCCAAAATTCTGGGGGCCCAAAAAAAACCAGTGACAAGATATTATAGATGCAGATTTCTCCTTTCAAATGAACTTTGAATCATAAAAAAATATGCATTTTTACCCGAGTAATTAGAAAAATTGTCCATCCGCTCAGAAATTAAGGAGCTGAGAGCGCCTCCCGAGATCCAGGTCAGATGTAAAAAATACGGCGCGCGTTTGTGGCCCGTTATCTCGAAAACCACCAAATTGACGACGAAAACGATAGGGACCATTTTTGTAGGCATTGATCTGATCTTCATTTCTGTCCAAATCCGAAATCTCTAGGTGCCATATTTTGGGAGATATGGACCAAAATAGTTGGGAAAATGGATTTTTGGGCTCTTCAGGGCGATTTTCAGGGTCTTGCGGTCATTCCGCCATATATGAGATTTTGAGAGGTTAATGTACACATCAATACCTACAAATTAAAAAAAAATGACACCGGCCCGACCTATTCTCAAGGTTGATACCCTTATTTACTGGACTATAGCAAATTTTATAAAAAAGTCTGCCTATATTGTCAAGTTTGCCATGATAATGACAAAAGTGCCAATAAGACAATATTGGTTTATCTTAATCATTACGTACGAATGTGAGATTGCCGAAAATTACAAGAGATTCAATTATGAATTTTTTAACTTACAATCCTTTAAATACCTGTAGCTCTTGAATTAATCACTTTAGACCCCAAGTGTGCTAGTTAGTTGGAATTTTTTTATCGGGAGGAACACAGAAAGGCACAAATATACAGGTTGTCCCATCAATAATTTTAAATGCGACGTCACGTGACCAAAAACAAATACCTCATTGGGTAACACAATAACAAGAAAAGATGCAACATTTGCTTTGATTTACACCTCCAGAATAATAATTATCTACCACTGCCCAATCCTGATATATTAATTGTCTTAATCGTCGTGGGACACCATGTATTTTTATGCAAATATTTATTTCTAATATGATTTTCTTCGGGTCCGTGTTTTTTCAAACAAATAAAGTTTTCCATGAAATTTATTAATATACCTTCTGTGCAATATTAATATAAACGTTGTTAGTATAAATACACAATCAAAGCACTTATGTGATATGAAATTATTATTAATGATGATATTGAGGGGATTGCAGGGAATGCAATGGTAGACCAGCTAGCTAAAGAAGGTTCTAAAGGAGCCTTCACAGGTCCGGAACCGTTTTGTGGTATCAGAAGGGAATACATAAGAGGGGAAGCCGGAACAGGCTAGTAAAGGAGCACCAACTCAAATGGAGGCTGATACAAGGATACCTCCATACTAAAAGTTTACTGAATAAGAAAATCTTGTCCATATTGAGACTGGGTAAAAGAAATTTGGAGACAGTTACCGACCTGGTGACTGGACACTGTACTCTGAGGAAGCTACACTGGATAATGTCAACTTTAAGATGTACTCACATACTCTGCTTCTTTGAGAACATACAAGGACTCAGACGGAAGCAGTGGAAATAATACAACCATTACAACTAGGTACTGAAGATACCTCCAGATAAACTGATGGCCTATATAGAAGGCACAAAGCTTCTGGAATGGAAGTAGGTAGATAACATGGGTAATGGTACAAAGTTCAGTTCAGTTCAAGTGCCTGGGCTGTTGTGCCCAACCCAAACGTATGAATGAATGAATGAATGATGATATTTTGAAATTTGATGCACAATTTCTAATTTTGGCACTTAACAGCTGCCAAGTGGATGTGAAATCATCAAAAAAAATATTAATTGGCTAAAATATTTGCCTGTGTGTGCCAGTATGATTATTATTTCTCAAGATTAGAAACATAACATCCGCGGAAATTGTGAAAACTCGCAGTTTTCCATTTGTCGGGGCTGTTATCATAATCAGCAGCCAAAAAAACTCCTACCTATCAATTTTGGTGAGAATTGATTATTGTTTATAACTAATTACGGGCAAACTACCACACAACCAAACTCGTATCATCGAGCAGTCAACAATTTTCTTAACAATTTGCAAAAAGTTTTAACTCAATTTTAACATTATTTTCAGATATAATAAAAAGTTTCACTTCATTGATTGGATTACTTGTAGAATTAAGTTGAATTAATATCATGTTTGTTTATAAATTGTGATGTACTTGATGATAAAATTGTTTTCCCACCATTAGCTGTGAAGTTGACAATTATTGCTTCTTCTAGCCAACTGAGAAGTTGAATTTTTCTATTAGTGGTTAATAATTTTCTATCATTAACCCAGATCAATAATGGACAAATTTAAATGTCTAGAGAATTCAGGGATAGTAGTTCAACAAAAACTTGTGCAACATAATTTTTTATACCCAGGAGATTGTTTTTAACATATTAGCTGCTTGAAATAACCTATCGAGATGAAATTATTAAAATAAAAATGCCATTAGTTTAAAATTCGCGCTCAATCAAAAATGATTGATGACATAACGAGTACGTTCATAATATATCGAATAATGTCAGTCGAACGACGGAGTGAACGCTTGTCGTGGTGCGTTTGTGAATTATTTTTGTCTTTAATTTGGCTAGTAGTGGAAAAAATTGTATATACACCATGGTGAAGACATTTATATGCTTCGCCCCGAGCGGAATAAGGTGCGAGGAAATGTCTTCACCATAGTGTATATACAATATACACTCATTAAAAAACAGTACAGTTTTTGAAATTCACATTCAAAAGGTTGGCTGTATCTTCCAAACTAAAATGTTCACGAAAAATAAAAGTTCAAGAATAAACGTTTTATCCCATTAACATTCTAAATTTTTTGTTAAATGTAACCCTCAAAAAAATTAGGGTGCTGACCTCATTCGAAAATCCTTAATAAACAAAAATAGATAACAATATTTTTGGTACACCCTGTTTATGTTTGTACTTAAGCTTTGTGATCGTATTATAATATGAAACATTTTGTAGACGCAAAAGCCATAACCATTGTTTACTATCGAGTAGGCCGTAAACATGCTCAATCGATGCTATGGTGAATGAGGGAATTATTATTACTTTTGTCACCTTTAACGTGCCTATTTTTGAGGGATAAAAGCCAATATCACACCCTATTAACTTTTATACAGCCTTTTCGTCTTCATTAACACACTCGAGATGTGCAATCATAACAATGGACTATCAAAGTAAAATGGTTTTTGTAGAGAAGATCTCAGTCAGAATATATCGTTATAGCTGTTTTTATCGAAGCTAGTTAAGAATCACCCAAGTTAAACATTGTTTGATAATGCAAACGGTGTGGTATATGCCGTAAATATTATTAAATATATTCCACGGTAAAAATTTATTGTCCACGACAATTTGATAATTTTAACATTTCACGTGTGCTTCTTCAAGTATAATGACGTACAGTCGAAGTCAAATGAAACGGACAAGAGAAAGACCAAAATTCATAAAAATTCAATTAGTTTCAATGATTTATGGTATGCCTTCGCTAAAATGTATTAAAAATACTTCAATTGTGACCTAAAAAACGTACTCAGATCTATTTGATGGGGATAGCAGTTGTTCAAATAATGCAGTCTCAACCTAACATGGTTGTGCGTTCCATTTGACTTTGACTGTACATCATTCACCAGTGAATAATAGGTGTGGATAATGAAAAGGCCACATGACACATAATTATATTGAAGATTATTCATACAAACGACACAATATATTAAATAACAATTCTCAGCAAGATCCGGATTCGAACCCATGCCTAAAATTCCGCTCTGACTTCATAGTCAGAGCCGTAAACCATCAGGCTATGAAGAATAGTATCAAAATGTTGGTATAATATTTAGGGGTAGATCGTTTTTTATGCAGTTTTTTGTTTAGTGTGTTATGTGTGTATGTCAAAAGCAAAAGAGACGTTTCAAATAATTTATTGCTAATTGCAAGAATTTCAATAACTATACTGGTGTTTGATTATTATTAATAGAAAATTCAATATGGAAAGTGAATCAGACAGCGAATTGAATACCTACTTATTAAATATATAATTTGTTCACATAAGAAGTAATGAGCTTTATAAATGTAACAAACTATAGTGTGTAAAATATCTTTTGTAAGTTCCTTGTGGCATCACTTATTATTTTTTCTCTTATTTTTTGGGAATCAAACCACAATAATGTTTTTTATTTTTTATTTCGACGTTTCGGTAGCGTTCCAGCTACCGTTGTCAAGATTAACTAGTAATAAAATAATTTTTGGTCCCTATCTGACACAACGAAAAAAATATGACAACTAGACAAAAAAATTTATACCTAAACGGGTAATTCATAATCGTGGACAAAATATAGTATTCTACTCACATATAATGGCTATTACTCTCTTAGGTGTTTATGTGTCTCGCCTGCAGCTCGTGTCATAAACGCACCTTGGCGAA
This sequence comes from Galerucella tenella, assembly GCA_910591685.1. NCBI lineage: Eukaryota > Metazoa > Arthropoda > Insecta > Coleoptera > Chrysomelidae > Galerucella > Galerucella tenella. The sequence continues at coordinate 20,695 of CAJUYH010001424.1, read as the reverse complement.
TAATAGCCATTATTATACGCTTGTTGAATAATATACTTTTCTCCACGACTAAATAATAACGCACAAATTATTTTTACATATTTATCCGCATAATGATATAATTTCTTCACACCAGTGAATAATAAAAAAAATTCACTCTCGTTAGCCTATTATCATCAGAATTCACGCTAAAATGAAATCAAATCGCCTCTTTAAAACGTCAAATACCTAAGAACGCAAATCGCTTCTGACAGCGCGTCGTTTGAAACGTCAAAATTATTATAAAATCATAGTTTCACGTATTATAAGAGAAAAAAATGGACAACAGTAGCGATAGTGAATATGTACGCCTCCCGGAATTAGTTTCATTTATAAATGTAAGGGTTCCGATTAAAAATATGAGTTACGTATATACAGGGTGTCCCACGACAAGTTAAAACTATCTGTATATGGCAAAATACTTATAGTAAAATCATGAAAATTTCTACATCTGGGTTTTTGGATACGATCTTTTCAACTAACGATCTTTTTAACTAACCGGTTTTACCGGAAGTCGACTGAAACTTTGTTAATTTGAATAGAGCACCCTGTATATTAATACATTTTTGAAATCTACGTAATATTTTAGTATACTTTTGTCTGAAAACTTTTTTCGAAAAATGCATACCTACTTTTTGAGTTATTGATTTTTTTGTAAAAAATTTGACCGTTGCAGACCCTTGTAAATTATTTTTTTACGAGAATACCCTTAAAGCTATGAAAATGGTTTCTGTTCGGTTGCTTTTAGAAAGGTCAGACGTATTTGAATCTATGTTGAAACATTTTTCATTTTATACAAGGTGTGTATAAAGATTGTTCAAAGTTTAACTTCATAAATATCAAATTTCTTTATTTTCTTAAATAGAACCACCCGGTTTTTTCCATTTCAATGCATTCAGGGGTAAAAAATAAGGCAAATTCAAGTATACTTTCCTATACCTAAACCTCACCGTTATCCAGATATTGAATGTTTTCTGTAAATTTTGAGAGATGCAGGTGTGGTCTAAATTTTATTTTGAACCGTTGATACAAGCACTAAGGAATAGAAAAATATATACAAATTTTTGCTTTTAATACATGGTAGATATGGCAAAGTTGTTACAAGAACATATGTGCTTTATTTGCAGTAAGATATCCAGCATCTCTAAAAATTTAAATTTAACATTTAATATCTGGATAACGGTAAGGTTTAGGTATAGGAAAGTATACATGAATTTGCCTTATTTCTTACCCCTGAATGCATTAAAATAGAAAAAACCGGGTGGCTCTGTTTAAAAAAATAAAGAAATGTGATATTTATGAAGTTAAACTTTGAACACTTTCTATACACACCCTGTATAAAATGAAACATTTTTCAACATGGATTCAAATAGGTCTGACCTTGCTTAAAGCAACCGAACAGAAACCATTTTCATATCTTCAAGGGTATCCTCTCAAAAAAATAATTTATAAGGGTCTGCAACCGTCAAATTTTTTACAAAAAAATCAATAACTCAAAAAATATGCATTTTTCGAAAAAAGTTTTCGGACAAAAGTATACTAAAATTTCACGTAGATTTCAAAAATGTATTAATATACATGGTGTTTTATTTAAAATAACAAAGTTACAGTCGACTTCCGGTAGAACCGGAAGTCTGCCATTTTTGAAAATATTTTAGTTAAAAAGATCGCATCCGAAAACCGAAACGTAGAAATTTTCATGATTTTACTATAAGTATTTTGCCATATACAGATAGTTTTAACTCGTCGTGGGACACCCTGTATATTTACTCTTTACATTTTCATAAACATGTTCTATAGCCTAGTGGTGGTTGACTATGGCGCGGACGATCGAGGTTCGATCCTCACTGGAAGTGTTTTCTTTTTATAAGTGGAGAAAGTATAGTCTTTTACTTGTGTAGAATGGCTATTATAGTATACACCATGGTGGTGAGGACATTTATAAACCTGGCACCTTATTCCGCTCGGTTAGTAACAATAGTCTTCACCACCTTGGTGTATAATATACTATTATGTATCTTGTTTTACGGTTACACATTCATTATACCAGCCTTTAGGTTGATTGAGAAGATATGTAGAAGCTCAAACTGATCCAAATTTCTTCGTATCCTTTTGTATCATCGACAATAATTAATAGCCCATGTGATATTATAGCGAGGGAATGCATGAAATCCATAAATAATACTGGCATATTATTATCATATATCATATTTCATTCAAATTAACCATTTATAAAATTTACGCATAAGATTAAGATACCCTGTAACATTGGCAGTTAGGGACAGACAACGGCTTCAACTCCATTTTTATGTTCGATTTTTCTCGGATAAGAAAAAGCCCGAGGTGACGCAGAGAACTGGGAGCGCATAGAAAATACGTACGTGTCAATGGTCACTGGATTTCCAGTGCCTGATACGGTTTTCATCCGTGATTGAGATATTGATTGAGTACTTATTAGAGAAATATTTTATTGTCCAAGTTTTGTTTGAACTAAACTTCTTCTACAGGGTGGTCCGTAAGTAATGGATCAAAGTAAAATAATGGAAGATTCTTGGCCTAAAAATATTACAATCTGTAGCAACTTCCGTCGATAAAATATTGATGATTATTTTTTTCATATAATTTTCAACCAATCAGAACGATCAATTTAGCCAAGTTACCTCGTATAATTTCGATAATTTTTTACTGAATATTGTAACCAATCAAATTACTTAATTTCAAGTCATGTGTCAAATTTCATCCAATCACCGCTGTATTACAGCGAAAATACCCTACCTGTGGTGTTTTCAGTTTGGTGTTTATTTTTTATTAAAAATTAATTAAACGTCAAACTGACAACTGGATTAAAAATGTCGCGAATAATTTGATATGGCACCTAACGATTCAATTAATTTACCAATTGTACTTTTCACAACTGTAATTTTAAATAAAAATGAATAATATTTGATTAAAACTAATAAAGTTTGTATAAAAAATTATTGAACATCAGATTGACAATTAATTTTTTGATATCTACAAAGCAAAAAATTATCTTATCGAATACTACTCGGGTCTTGATAAATACTCAAAATTTTGTAGTAGAGAATCCTTCAAGCGTGTTGCTCAAAGATAATAGCCCTCGGCCTGCAGCCTTGGGCTATTATCAAGCAACACGCTTTCAGCATTCTCTATGACAAAATTATCTCGGTATTATCAAGACCCTAGGGTATTACCACTGATAATTTTTTACTGGATATAGTAACCAATCAAATTACTTAATTTCAAGTCATGTGTCAAATTTCATTCAATCACCGCTGTATTACAGCGATAATACCCTACATGTGGTGTTTTCAGTTTGGTGTTTACTTTTTAGTAAACATTAATTGAACGTCAAACTGACAACTGGATTAAAAATGTCGCGAATATTAGGTATTGCATCTAACGATTCAATTAATTTACCAATTGTACTTTTCACAACTGTAGTTTTAAATAAAAATGAATACTATTTGATTAAAATTGATAAAGTTTGTATTGAAAATTATTAAACATCAGATTGCCAATCAATTTTTTGAAAGCTACAAAGTAAAAAATTATCTTATCGAATACTCCTCGGGTCTTGATAAATACTCAAAATTTTGTCGTAGAGAATCCTTCAAGCGTGTTGCTCAAAGATAATAGCCCTCGGCCTGCGTCCTTGGGCTATTATCAAGCAACACGCTTTCAGCATTCTCTATGACAAAGTTATCTCGGTATTATCAAGACCCTAGGTGTATTACTACTGATAATACATAGGGGAGCTCTACAAATCAAAAATTTCACAAGTGATTATACATAGAGTAGCTCTACCAATCAAAAATTTTACAATACTTCAATTTCCATAGTAACCACATCGACATCAATAATCTGACGTTTATCAAAAATGAGTCGATTTAGATTGTGAATTCCATTGTACCAATTTGTATCTGAGTTAATAAATTGTTTATATTCACTCAACAAATAATCGTATCAAATACAATACGTTCTTCAAAATAAATACGGTTATAGACCTCAAACTTCCTGCATAATTACAAATCGTGTCAGTTTGACAGAATAATCCGACCGCGAAGTGGGAGTATTAGTATTAATATTACTACTGACAAAAAAGATACAGGTTGGCAAAGTTGGAATATCAAAAATGTTTTTTTCACAGTAAATTGAAAGATTTTTGATATACAAGCGTAAAAATTTGAAGATAGGGGTTTTAGGAGCTGGGAAATCATAAAATGTTATCCATTTTGATGTATTTTCTAGAGGGCGCCACAAAAGCTATGTTTTTGGTGTAACTGTGCGACTAACTTATTTATCTTTAACGGTATCCCTATATTTATTGGAAAACATTAAAACTGCATCATTTTTGCGACAAAAAGGTATACCTATTATTAGTCTCAAAAGTTACTGGTTTTCGAGGTATTCGCATTTTTAAATTCCCCTTCATAATTTTTATTTCATTTATAAGCACAAAAATAATAACACTGCAAATTTATTATCAGCTATAATGTACCAAGAGCATTGATAATTTGCGATAATTTTGCCATAACTTTCCTCAAGCATTTTGCTTCGAGGTCACAACCCCCCGTCTTCGTAGTCGGGCTGTTACCAACACTTTTGAAATCTATGACAATATTATTGCAAATTATCAATGTTCTTGGTACATTATAGCTGATAATAATTTTGCTGACATCATTTCCTACTAACGTTATCATTTTTGTGCTAACAAATGGAATAAATAAAAAGTAGTGGGCTTTAAGAGTGCGAATATCTCAAAAATCGGTAACTTTTGCGACTAATAGATATACATTTTTGTCGCAAAAATGATGTAGTTTCAATATTTTTCAATAAATAGAGAGATACCGTTAACGATAAATAATTTAATCGCAAAGCTACACCAACAACATAGGTTTTGTGGCGCCCTCTTGAAGATACATCTAAATGGAGAGCATATTATGATTTCCCAGGCCCTAAAACCCGCACCTCAAAATTTTTACGTTTGTATATCCAGAATCTCCCAATTTACTGAGAAAAAATATTTTGGACATTTCAACTTTGCCACCTTGTATCTTTCTTATCATCAATATTTGATTAAAGAAAGTTGCTTCAGATTGTAATATTCTTAGGCAAAGAATTGTCCATTTTACTTTGGTCCATTACTTTTGGACCACCCTGTATATCTACGAAATACTGGGTGATCATTTGAATTCTGACACATTTGATGGACTCATAACTTGGAAACCGATTGCGGTTTTGCCTGAACGACTTCTGGAATTAAAAAAAATGTTCACGCTGTTGCCAATTTAATATTTTTTCCCAAGACTCCAGGAAAAAAACTTGGGTTTTTTGGAGATCACTAACTTAGACACTTTAAATGAAACACCCTGTATCTTTTGTACCGTCGGTTAGGCTGAAGCTTCTATTTTTCAAAAATATATGGTTTTATAGCAATTTGAGGTGTTCTTGAAGAGCAGATTATCTTTAAAAATATACTACAATCCGTTGAATACAGAAATTCCGTCAAGAATAAAAAATTTTTCAAGCTGTTGCCAATTTAGTATTTTTTCCCAAGACTCCAGGGAAAACACTTTTGAATATCATCTTTCCATATTCAACAACCCTTGTATTATTAAGTTATTGTTGTTAATAACAGGTCAAAAAGAACAATTCATTAAATAAAACCCTATCAATGAGATTAAGATGAAATACATAAAATAAGTACAAAATTATACGTAGGTATGTGCTTAATTAACCCAAATACCTAAATTCTTTAATACAAAAGTTGTTGAATATGCAATGATGATATCCAAAAAACTAGACTCTAGTTAAAAATACTAAATTGGCAGCAGCCTGAAAAAAAATTTCCGTTCAATTCCATTCAATTAAAAAAACCGGTTCTCGATGTCGTGATTAGGTTAGAAGTCATACGCTGACAACGGTACAAAAACATACAGGGTTTCATTTAGTGTCCAAGGTATTGATTTCCAAAAAAACCTAAGTCTTTTTCTGGAGCTTGGGGAAAAAATACTAAATTGGCAACAGCGTGAAAAAAAAAACCTGAAGCTGTTCAGTCATAACCGCTTCTTGATATCGGTTTCCATGTTATGGGCGCTGTTCAAATGTGTCGGAATTCAAATGATCACCCAGTATATTAAACATAAAAAATGTCTGATAATAATACACTTAACTATTTTTTTCATAACATTATCATACCAGCATCAACGAAAGCTTTGATTTTAAATAGATTTAGGAGGAGATATGGATTTTTAAATAGAAGACTACATTTTACTATAACACTGAAATCCGCTTCATTTTCTTATCACAAAAATGAGGTTGTAAGCTGTTAGAGTATTTAAAAAGTTATAACTAATTTTCTGTCATAATCGTAAGAAGTCCAACGCCCTGTATAATTGAACAGTAGTTGAATAATAATCTATGGAAGCCAAATAATTTTAATAACTATCCAAATTTACAAACACAAATCACAATCATTAAAGATCTCTGGTTTCAACGGATTTATTCTTTTGCACATATCGAATTATAAAGGGCTTTCTTATAGACTATGAGCCCATGGGGAAAAAGTGTCGCGATTTGAAACAGCAGCAAACCCATTCAGAAAGATAGTTTATTATGCCACAATCGGTTCCAGCACTATGGCGTACATTTTCTCTAGTGCAGAAAAGCGCAGTGGAAAACTGAACATTTAATTTTTCACTCCCTGAAACCGTGATATGAAACTGTACGCCGTTTGGAATCATAGGAGATCGGTTCAAAAATAATCGTTCGGAAAATCTATGAAAATTTTTAAAAACTCTTATTTTTTACCCCCTGAAACCGTGATATGAAACTGTACGTCGTTTGTTACATTTGATAGTAGAACCATATGAGATCGGTCCAGACTCTATGGCGTTCAAAAAGAATAGGAAAAATTTTAAAAAGTCTCATTGTCTACCCTAAAAAGGTGACTTCAAACTGTACGTCATTGGTTTCTGTAGATTATACAACATATAAATAAAGATTTGATTGAAGTGCCTTACAAAAAAAGTTGTTTGAAAAGCCGTGGGAAATTGTTTTTTTTTCGAGATTTTCCTATTCAAAAAAGGTCATCTGAAACTATACGTCATCTAGTGCAATAGGTTCCTCTTAGAATAAAATAATGTCGTACAAAAATAATAGTGTGGCTAGTCGAAAAACAAAATTTTCTAAAAATGTATGTAGGTACTACCTACAACTGTTAGTCTTAGCATATGATTATTTTCACGCGAGAAATCTCATGTTAAAATGAATGGCATTTGTTACAATCAATTTTTTATTTATAAAGAAATTATTAAATCATGTCGTGCAAAAATAATTGTGCGGGAGAAGTTTTGCCAAGCCGACTTGATTTAAAAATCGATTACTTACCGAAGAACAAAGTTATTATAGTCTTTTATATTATATTTTATAATTTAAATTATAGTTATTTCTGATAGTAATAATATAATCTGTCATTTTTATTCTTCATTTATTTGATTTTTTGTTCGCAATATAGATGTGAAATTTCAATTTTACATTTTAATTTCGATTTAAACAAAAGTAATTTAAAGTAATTGTAATAAAAAAAGTTATTCTCCATGTGAGGTATCGCTTTCCATATCCGAAGTAATGTTAAAATCTATACATTCCGGATCTATATTTCCATCGTCATCTGCAAAAATATACAAATATTTATCTTATTACTATTATCAACATTTATCATGGGCAATATAGATATTTTTCCTTGATCATGAATATCAGATTGGGTATCACATGGGTCATCACACTTCTTATCATCCAATGGCTCATCAGCTGCTTCAATTAGGTCCATTACCGTTTCATGGCATTCTTCGCCATCAAACCAATGAAAAACATATCTGTTCTGTTCAATTTTCCACCCATAATTGACGGGACTTAACTGTGTTGGGTTTTTTACGTTGGAATTGCACCAAATTTGTGAAATGTAGATCGATCTACGATACTGTTGCTCCAACTCCTTGCGTGAAGGAGGAAAACTACATGCTGACGATTTTGCAGTGCTTGTTTTGAAGCTTTCTTTTTCACTTTTAGGTTTATACTTTTGATCAAAGATTATATGTTGTATAATCTACAGAAACCAACGACCTACAGTCTGAAATCACCTTTTTAGAGGGTAGAAAATAAGAGTTTTTACAATTGTTCCTAGATTTTCCGAAAGATTATTTTGAACGTCATAGAGTCTGGACCGATCTCCTATGATTCTACTATCAAATCTAACAAAAGGCGTACAGTTTCATAACACCGTTTCGGGGGGTGAAAAATAAAATTTTTGAAAATTTTCCTAAATTTTCCGAACGATTATTTTTGAACGCCATAGAGTCTGGACCGATCTCCTATGGTTCCACTATCAAATGTAACAAACGGCGTACAGTTTCATATCACGGTTTCGGGGGGTAAGAAATAAGGGTTTTTAAAAATTTTCCTAGATATTCCGAACGATTATTGACATGACACTTCGGGTTATACTTTAGCGTGCAGCAACTTTGCTTTGGAATAGAGAACACCCTATATTAATATTATATACATATCCACATTTTGGGCTTCTGCGTAAAATTTTAATATTAATGTAGCAGATTGTTCAAAATATTCCATATTTTAAATTTATACTTTTCGAAAATTGACAGGTGCAGATCTTTTTATTAAAAATTCTATGTGAACAGCCACAATACCCAAAACATTGTTTTGTAAGTAAGTTAGTAAGTAATAATTGGTGATATTCAAAAACTGCTTTATGCTTTACATGGTGAAAAAGTAAATGTAATGGAACATCATTATTGCCTTATTGTTGCTTATTATAAATGGGCAGTGGTTTTTATAAAATAATGAAATATTCATATTTTCCATGTTTCTAATTAATTTTTTTCTAAAATCTTTCATTCCTAGAGCCACTAAAAATTGATTTCCTTAAACATCAACTTGGACGAGTCCATTATAATTATAAAGGAAAATAGCCACATTAAAAAAATCTCAACAATCATATATGTATAAAATTAGCATTATTACCTCAATTATATCTGGATGAGAGATGTTCCATATAATCCATTAACACTTCCATCACAAATTTAAATAGTTTTTGATATCGGAAGGAAGTTTTTCACACGAAAATCTAATAAAACTCAAACTGTACCGATCAGTTCTCTTTCGCGTAAACCGTAACTATAAATCCTTTGTAATATCAAGTTTTAACAGTACCTAATAACAGCACAGCTAACTAGGATTGTACTTGCGGTGTAACAAAAACTGAAATACCTAACTGGTTCTTATCAGAATTAAAAAAAATTGTTTACCTATTTGCTTGGAACTTTTAACAAAGAGCATGAATTAATAATTCCTTATACAGAGCGTACGCAAAACTATCACTATTGGGGTTCATACAAAATTTATTAAATTATTTATAAAAATGAATATGATTTTTTCTAATATATTTGTATTGCTTCAAATTAATTAATTTCAATTCAACAATCACATGTACATGTACATATTATGTATAGGGTGTAATGGTTACTGTTACTATCTATTATGTACATTATGTACAGGGTGTAGTTTTCATACACATATTTTTTCAATATTAAAAGGCAAAGGCAATTGCTTGAGGAAATAGGTACATGTAGATATTTCTATAACATTTTCATTTTAAAGAACTGACACATACTTACAAGAAATAAAGTTTGTTTTTAGGTACAGAGAGCGGATATGATAATTTTTTTCCCAAGGGCGTACCATAGTTGAGGGATGCAGAATAATATGGGATGATTTTTGGAATAAGAGCGTGAGCGTGCAATTATATTTTTAAAGGAAATCAATTTAATTGAAAAAAATTTTGAGGGGGGCTCATTCATTCGTTAAAATACAATTAACCATGAACATACGATAAAAAATTTATGAGGGATTCATTTATTAGCAGAAATTTCAATAAACCATAAAATTTTTATAAAAGATGAATCTATTTGTGAAAATTTCTATTCATAATAGGCGCACGATATAATTTTGGTAAGGGATCCATTTATTTGTAATAATTTCTTAATCATGGACGAGAGATGGAGGTTTTAAAAGGGGTTCATTTATTTGTGAAAAGTTGTATTCACCACTGGTGTTCAATATAATTTTTGTAATGGGGTATATAAACAAAATTCCATTTACCATAAGCGTACAATTGCATTTTTGAAAAGGATCAATTTATTCGTGGGAATTTTTATACCATAGGTGTACTGTAAAATTTTTGAAGGAGGTAAATTGGTTTTTTGAAATACAATTAACCGTGGACATACGATAAAAATTTTAAAACGAATTCACCATGGATGTCCCATAAAATTTTTATAAAAAAATTATTTAGTTATGAAAATTCCCTTCCTTCATAGGCGTACCATAAAATGTTTGTGAGGTATCAATTTATTTTTAATAATTTCGATATCATGGAGATGCGATGGAGTTTTTAAAAGAGGTCCATTTATTTGTGAAAAATTCTATTCACCATTGGCATTCATTTACATTTTTGGAAGGGGGTAAATAATTTTCAGATTTTTTAGGTATTTGTTGACCTATTTTAGTTACCATATAGTATATTAATTGGGTCACATGGGGAGCTGATAGTTGAGCTCTGCTAAAGCGTTTTCTGCATGTGTGACACACAACTGTTTTTCGTCTACCGAATGAATAAAAAAATAGGAAAATATGGAAAAAAATATTAGTTAAACTCAAGACAAAGAAAAAGTAATTGATATAATAATGGGCTCGCTTACTTAAATTTTCAAATCATTTTTAACTGTCGTAAAACAAACTAATAAGGATAAAAATATGATTCTGGAAATTTCATGTCAATAGAATATGTCGTTCTCCTAATACAACCAATTAAACAAGCATACCGTAGCGTGGCGAAAACTATGACTGTGACTATGACATTACGCTTCTGACTGTAACTTGCCTGGCGTAAAATTTATTTATTTTGAATAACACGCAAAATTTTGTGTGGATAAAATAAAATGTATGGACCTAATTTTGAAAAAGCAGATTCATTAAATCTTCCAGAAGTGGACTTGCTAATGATTATGGAGTTTTCTAATCAAAAACACGAGTTTATTAAATTATAATTTTACACTATCGTTTTTGGCTGTTTTCCGACCAGAATGATTGAAAATGTCAATATTTTCATAAATACATGCTCTCTCAAATGATATACAGGGTAATTCCAGATGTTTTATTTTATTCCTGGTCTGGTGGACAAAGTTACGTAGATAACGCTATATGTTACTCAGTGAAAAATTGCAATTTTTTTAACTGCAGACTGCCCAATTAAAGGAGCTTCTCCAAATGCTATTTATGATTAATGTGTAGTGAAAATTAAATCACCAATGTCGGAAAGAACAAGAAAAACGTATTTTGATGGAGCAGGTAATATTAGTTCCAAATGTTTACATCAGATCCAAATGCACATGCACCTCACTGGTAAAAAAAGGGATATTTATTAGAGCTGATCTGGACTTTGAATCAAAAAAAAATAATTTCTTTTAAAACATAATATACGCAAGTTTTGTTGATAATCGAATGAAAAAGATTACCTGTTTTTTGGAAAAAAGTCAGTACCTATTTAATAATATTTAATTTGTGAAGAACTGACCCATTATTTTATTGAATAATTTTGAACATTAATAACACCACAAGCTATAATAACAATATCATCTACGTATTTGAAAAAATTTAGATTAATACAAGCGTGTGGTTTTCAATAACCCTCTCAATATGGATTCACAACGTATATTATTGTAACGTTTATTCTAATTTATATTTACAATTAATTTATATTTACAGATTTATATTGAAATACAGTCCTTATTTAATAATTTATATGTCACACTAAACACACACTAACTATAATTTATATGAGAGTCACTTAATAAACACTTTATCGAGGCGCGATTGCTTTCTTTCAGTATCAACACTAACTGACTAACTGACTCCGCTGTGATGCTCGTCGCCTATTTATACTCGCACGACTTGTTTCTAGAAACTTCTCGAACTCGAAGTTTTGGTGGATGCGCCGGGTTTTTCTAGATGTTACGTTTTCCAGATCATTCTTGAAAATACGGCGGAGGAGCCATAGTCGTATCATATGGGAATTTCACTGGGGGCACTAATTGAGCACATTAATGCAGCAGCTCGCGTAACATTGCCCCCTCTTTATAAGACAGTTCCTCCTGGAACTAACTAGGAAACTGAAACGAGATGACTGTATCGGCAACTGGTTCCCTTGTTAAATTTTCCAGTTGCATGAAAGTAACATGCGACCGTCTTCTCTGTTGGCTGTGTCTCCCGTGCTCGGCCGCAGACTAGTACCTGCACTTCGGTGCCTCGGAAGATTACTTCCACCATGTTACGGATTATTTGCCAATCTAAATGCCTACATTCAATCTTGGGCATGGCTAGCCTATGCACGTCCAATTCAAGCACATGCTCCCTCAAGCTTCGTAATGCTTCCCAGACATCCTCGTACGTTGGTCTTTCGTCGAAGGTGTTTCTCGTCACTAGGTGGAAATTGTAGCGGGAGCCATCTTGCAGCTTCAGAGCTTTACCTGGTACTGGTAACTGGTCTTGCAAACGTCGGGCGCCACTCTTCTTTATGAACAGAGATGCCAGTCCGCGTGCATCGGTTACGCTGGCAGGGATGTTTATTGCCAGTGAGTATTCCTCTGGAACGGTAAGCATGTCTTGTCGTCTCTCAGTGGTGACGCCAAATCTTGCTTTTCCGGTACCACCATAAGCACCCATGAACTCTACAAAAGCAGGATCGGCTACTTCCTGAAGCTGGTTGACTTCCTCATCGTGGTCACCCTCGAATGGCGCTAATCGGTTACGGTGTACCACCTTTGGCTTTCCGTTTGGGATCTTGCTGATACGATAGATGACATCGTTGATTCGTTTCTTCACGAGGTATGGACCGTCCCAAGCTTTCTGCAACTTTGGAGAAAAACCCTTTTGTCTTCTTGGGTTATGCAGCCAGACTTTGTCTCCTTCGTGGAAACCTCCTTCTGCAGCTTGCGTATCGTACCTTTTCTTCATCCTATCGCTAGCGATCTGGAGATTCGATCGAACCAGCTCGTGTACGTCGTCCATTCTTTTTCTCAGCTGGGTCACGTAATCTTCACCAGCTATGTCTTCTCCGGGTCGGCATTCAAATTCAAGGTCGCAGGGTAATCTCATTTCGCGTCCGAACAGAACTTTTGCTGGTGTTTGGCCGGTCGACTTATTGATGGCGGATCTGTAGGCCATCGCAAATAGCGAAAGATATTGGTCCCAATCTCGCTGATGGTTAGATACTACTTTAGACAGGTATTTGCCAAGAGTTCTGTTCATTCGCTCTACCATTCCGTCCGACTGTGGATGCAAAGCCGTAGTTCTCGTTTTCTTCATACCGAGCTTCTCACAAACTTCCTGGAACAGCTGGCTTTCGAAGTTTCTGCCCTGGTCGCTGTGTATTTCCAGGGGCACTCCATATCGGCAAATGAACTCATTCAAAAGCACGTCGGCAACAGTTGCGGCTTCTTGGTTTGGAATGGCATACGCTTCTACCCATTTTGTGAAGTAATCCATCACCACCAAAATGTACCTGATGCCATTTGCTGTCGGTGGAAACGGTCCGGCAATGTCCAGGGCAATGCGTTCAAAAGGGCTTCCGACATTGTACTGCTTCATAGGAGCCTTTCTTCTTCCTTGTGGTCCATTGGTCGTAGCACAGGTAGTGCACTTCTTACACCAGTCCTTCACATCTTCGGAACTGTGCATCCAAAAAAACCGTTCTCGCACTTTCTGGAGGGTCTTCTTCACACCTAGATGTCCTCCTGACGGACTGTCGTGTAATTTCCGCAGTACTGCTGCTACCCTTGTTCTTGGAATCACCAACTGTCTTCTACTTTCGGAACCTTCATCGTTCTCGATTACTCACTGTAGCAAACCGTTTTCCAGAACCAGCGAGTCCCACTGGGCCCAATACGATTTCATCGTTGGCGAGTACCTTGAAATCTTCTGCCAAGTAGGTCGACAGTTTTCCTTTTTCCAATGTCGGATTTTCTTCAAGTCGGGATCGTTCTCTTGTTCCTCTTCCAACTTTTCCGGTGTCCATTCGTCGCTGGTCACCGTGGTTCTTCGAATGGCAGCTTCCTTAGCTTCTGTTTTGGTGCAGTGAGAGCACTCTGCTGGGCATGGTCTTCTAGAGAGTGAGTCTGCATTTCTGTGGCTTATTCCGGCTCTATGCTCAATGGTGAAATTATATTCTTGGAGCCGCTCGATCCATCTGGCGATTTGACCTTCAGGGTTCTTAAATTGCATAAGCCACTTAAGTGCGGCATGATCGGTTCTAATCACAAATTTCTTCCCATACAGATACTGATAGAAGTGCTCCACGGACTTCACTACTGCTAGGAGCTCTCTTCTTGTGACGCAGTAGTTTTGTTCTGGTTTGGAAAGAACTTTACTAAAATATCCCAGAACTTTCTCTTGTCCTCCTTGAACCTGTGATAGCACTCCTCCAATTCCAACATTGCTAGCATCAGTATCTAGTATGAATTCTCCCTCTGGTAGTGGATAGCCGAGTATAGGTGCAGTAGTCAAGTGCTTTTTCAATGTTTCGAACGAAGTTTGACAGTCTTCGTCCCAGCGAAACTCCCTTGCTTCCTCTGTAAGTCGTGTCAAGGGTTTAGCGATATCTGCAAACTTCTTTATAAATCGCCTGTAGTATGTACAGAGTCCAAGGAAGCTTCTAACTTGGTGCTTGTCGGTGGGTCTTGGCCACTTTCGTACGGTAGCAGCTTTTTCTTCGTCTACAGCTACACCATCCTTGCTGACTACATGGCCTAGATAATTGACTTTGTTTCGAAATAGTTGACATTTCTTGGGGTTGAGCATGAGTTGGGCAGCTTGCAACCTTTTGAAGACACCTTCCAAATTCTTTCGATGTTCTTCGAATGTCCTTCCCAAGACTATGATGTCATCAAGGTACACTAAGCATGTTTTCCAGGACAACCCTCGCAATACGTTTTCCATCAGTCTTTCGAACGTGGCGGGGGCATTGCACAGCCCAAATGGCATAACGGTGAAATGCCATAGTCCAGTTCCGGTGGTAAACGCTGTCTTTTCTTTATCGGCTGGATCCATTTCTACCTGCCAATATCCAGACTTCAGGTCCAAGGTAGAAAACAATTTGCTACCGGCCAGCGTATCCAGAGTATCGTCGATTCTCGGTAGAGGATAGCTATCTTTCTTTGTAACATTGTTCAATTGCCGGTAGTCCACGCAAAACCTCGTGGTTCCATCCTTCTTCTTCACCAGAACTACCGGAGAGACCCAAGGGCTAGTAGAAGGTTCTATTACCTTGTCCTCTTCCATCTCGCGAACAATTCTCTCCGCTTCCTCTCTTTTGGCCTGTGGTAGTCGTCGAGCCAATTGTCTTATCGGTTTAGCGTCGCCGGTGTCAATTTTGTGTTTGACAGCGGATGTTCTTCCTGTCTTTCCTCCTTTTGGTACAAAAAGAGATCGGTATTGTAGCAAGAGTTCTCTGATTTTTTTCTTTTCTTGCAGGCTAAGGGATTGTCCAGCCACTGCCATCATTTGTTCAAATTTATTGTTGGCATCATTGGAAGTTGTCGTTTGATGAATTATTGACGCCACTGGTACGCAAGTTCCAATTTTGGTCTCCTTCTTTATAGTTATGGGATGGTCATTTACATTTATAATGCGTACAGGTTTTTCTTCGGCAGCCATGACTAACCCTTTTCCTATCAGGATTCCTCGACCAACCTCTTTATCATGATTCCATGGTTCCATCATGACCGGTGTTCCTTCTTCGACGGTTCCTTGTAGCCTTGCCACAGTGAAAAATTCACTCCTTGCGGGTACAACTGTATCCCCCTGTACGGCTACTTCAACAGTCTTATCCTCGTGTGGGTGAAGGAATACTTCCTCAGAACCTACTCTAATCACTCGTTTCTTGAAATCTAGCTGGAATCCATGTAGGTTCATAATGTCCATTCCGAGTATTATGTCCTCTTCGATATCAGCGACAACGACAGTGTGGGTGAACTTCTCTGCGCCAATTCCCAATTGCACCGGTAGTTCTCCATGGACATTGGCGCTTTCACCTGTGGCAGTCCTGAGTCGCAGTCTCGTCGGTAAAAGTCTTTTCCGGGTGTTGACAGTCTCGGGGCGAATAATAGTCCTCGTTGCTCCAGTGTCCACCAATAGTGTATACTTCCTACCATTAACTTCACCATCCACGTATACACTATCATCGCGACATTTCAGAGAGGCTATTAGAATGAGAGGGTCTTTGGAAGGTCTTCGGGTCGAAGCTGCCCTCTGAAGGTCGACCCTTCCTAGTTTTCCTGCTGGGCGTCTTTGTTTGTAGCAGTTCTCGGTCGCTTGCACGAACTGCGTACATGTCCCATTTCTCCACAATTCCAGCACCTCACAGCTTTCGATTTTCTATTTGAGATGCTTTTCATCATGTTGACGATCTGGTCAAGCTTGTTCTCCACTTCTTCGTCTGCTACAGCCCTCACCTTGCCGTATACTCCGGAAGCCTGTGTAGCTGCTTCGTACTCCAAGGCTGCAGAGAGTACGTCGACCAGTGTCTTGTGCCGAGCCAAGCGTAGAGTTCTCTGCATTTCATGGTCACGAACTCCGTCGATGAATGTCTGTACCCCTTAACATTCCATGACATTCTCCGGTGCCGATGGATAGGCAAACCGCACCAACCTCGCAATGTCTGCTTCGAATTCTTGCAGAGTTTCGTCGCGTTTCTGTTTGCGGTTTTTCAGCTGCGACTGGTACAGATGCTCCAAGTGTTCCAGACCATATCTCATGTTCAATCGCTTTTTGAGTTGTTCAAAATCTTCCGTCTCTTCCACTGGAATGGTCTGGAGGATATCCATGGCGTCTCCTCTAAGGGCAAGAGTTAAATTCAACGCTTTTTCTTTCTCACTCCAGTTGTTTGCCTTTGATGCCGCCTCAAATTGCTTACGATAGTTTGGCCATGACGTTTTACCATCGAATGTTGGCAGTTTCACTCGGCTGTTAATATCGTTTTCCCTTTTCGGTTTCAACTCTACTTTCTCTGCCAGTTCGTCGTTGTTCGGGGCTTGCCTAGTTGTAATATCCGGGTGATGACTAGTCTTCCTTTCGATTTCTTTGATTTTTTGTTCCATTTCTTGCCCCATTCTTTTAATCTTTTCTTCCACGGCAGAAATTTCATTTTTTATATCAGTCGAAATTTTACTCTCCATGGACGAAATTTCGTTTTTTATATCAGACATTTTGTTTTCCATCGAAGACATTTTATTTTCGACTTCAGCGGCAATGTCCTTTTTCATTGACAAAATATCTGCCGAAATATCGTTCTTCATGGTAGAAATCTTCTCGTCCAAATTAGCAGAAATGTCGTTCTTCATGGTAGAAATCTTCTCGTCCATATTAGCAGAAATGTCGTCCTTCATAGTAGAAATATCATTTTTCATGGTAGAAATCTTCTCATCCATATTAGCAGATATTGACGAGATTATGGTGGAGGACTCGTCATTGAATAAGAATGTTTCTGGATCCAAGTCTTCACTTTCCAGTGCTATTTTCAGTCTTTCAACCAATTCACTTTTCTTTCCGGACGTTTCCAACTCGCGATTTTCTAATTCTGCTTTTAGTTCCGTCACTTTCAGGTCACATAGTCTCTTAGCCATTTTTACGTAATTATTTATTTATATTACCCCACACCTGACACCAATGTAACGTTTATTCTGATTTATATTTACAATTAATTTATATTTACAGATTTATATTGAAATACAGTCCTTATTTAATAATTTATATGTCACACTAAACACACACTAACTATAATTTATATGAGAGTCACTTAATAAACACTTTATCGAGGCGCGATTGCTTTCTTTCAGTATCAACACTAACTGACTAACTGACTCCGCTGTGATGCTTGTCGCCTATTTATACTCGCACGACTTGTTTCTAGAAACTTCTCGAACTCGAAGTTTTGGTGGATGCGCCGGGTTTTTCTAGATGTTACGTTTTCCAGATCATTCTTGAAAATACGGCGGAGGAGCCATAGTCGTATCATATGGGAATTTCACTGGGGGCACTAATTGAGCACATTAATGCAGCAGCTCGCGTAACATTATAATGAAATTTATAACGATTCTTATTGAAGAAAAATGATATCCTACAAATACACAAACAAAGTATGTTGACTTATCAGTGAATGCTTTGAGTCTTTTTATGCTTTTCTGCCACTGCTTCCGTTTTTTTGCATCCTTATAAATAGAAATAAATGTTTTGTAAGACTTTTACATTCTGGAACCGTACAATATTCATAGCTTTTTTGACTCTGGTTCTAGTCCATTGTGTATTGTGGCGAATACTTTAAATTATTTCTAAACGTTCTTATTTCACAAACATAACACTGTTACGAGTTTGCAAAAATGTATAATAAATAATAAGCATATAAGCAAGCAAAATACCTACTGTTACTAGGGTAGTAGTCATCTAACCAAAAACCAATCGGCGCGGTGTCCGCTCTCTCAACGAGAGATTTCATATGCGATGACGCCACGCCTGAAATTTGGAGAGGAACGCTGTTTAGTGTTTGTAATTTTCTTAGGCGACTTAGGAGTCTCGCTGACGTCTAATTTTTTACACAGAGCCTCAAAATCTTCCTAATGGTAAAATAAAAAAAATATGTAAACCATTGGAGTTCAAAATAATTTAGTGCTTTAAATAAAGATTGTTCTTAGTTTTGAATGATTGTATTTATTATGTATTCCGTAAGCTAAAACACATTGGAATTATAATTTTTATGGGATGTCATGTCCAGTATTGATTTAATTTTTCTTCGTCAAATATATTTCGGTTTCACCAACCCCTATTATCAGAAATACTAAAATTTAGTGACAACAAAACAACAAATTTTTAGGAAATATTCAAGTATTATCAACAGAACGATCCTTGTAAGAAAAAATATGAATTAAACTGTTTGCCGCTTCTCTTTTACAATATTTCTTTAAAAAAACCTAAAAACCATTGCAGCAAAATGAAATTCTATTTTTATGTAACAAAATGCCGGCGAACCAACACAAATCACGAACTCTGGTGGAAGCCCAACAAGGGCCAGACGTCGGGCTCGCATCGGCTTTGCCGGCGGAAATCCCTTCACACACAATCGAGCGCTGTAATCCTGAAAATTATGATTCCAATTCAAACACATTCAAGACTATTAATATGTACTCACTGGCACTATGTTTGCATAATCCCCTTTGGAATATTTGTCCCAAACTAGGAAATGTTTGTTGGATGGTCGAATAACAGAAATGGTTAGTTCCTCACAAACAGCTGCTTAAAGGCATCGTCAATTTACATAACTATTGATTGGATTACAAGTTTTCAATCGAGTTCACACATGATTCCATGGTAACATCATTATCAAATTTAATTTATTAAGTTAATAAAATATCAATTATTTTAGAATGCCCAGTTAAAGACATTGTGGATATCGCTTGTTCTCGATAAGTTGGCACACTTGTCCTGGATTCTAACAGGAAGTTTTACCGACATTTGTCATTTAATTTGTTCTGGCGTGAACGTGACGAATGTTTTCCACATTTTGCTAGAATCAATCGAAGCAGCTGCGAGCTATGGTGTACAGGGTTATTCATCATAAATTACCCATCCCCTATCATAGTTATTATTACTTTTAGAAAAAAAAGTCTTATATAAAAGTTGTTTGGTTACAGCTGAATATTTTTAATATTCCATCAAAATTCCAGTAGCATGCAAATTTAAGGGCATACACAAAATAATATTTTTTTCAAATGGGACACCCTGTATACTTCCACATTTTTGGAATGGCCTTTTCTCATTCCAAAAATATATAATATGCTACCCCTACCTTGTACCGTTTTTGAGTTATGAAATGTTGTAAATCTTAGTTTTAGTAATTAGGTAAGTACTGTAAATATGAAAAAGATAATTTATTGAAGAAAACTATGAAAATGACAGTTAATATTTTTAATAATTGACATTTTTCATATGAAGTAATTAAAATGGTTCTCAGTAAGAAAGAAAAGGTCAAAATATATACCTATTACAAAACAGAAAACAAAGATTTATTTAAGAGAATTTATAAATAATAACTTACAAAAGATATTCGAAATGTGTGTGTGTGTGTGAGGTTGTGATATTGAAGATATTCGAAATGTCCACCATTATTGTTAATGCATAATTGATAACACATTTTTATATTATTTATAATAACATTGCAGATGACTTCATTATTTTCATTTGGTTTATTAATTTCAAGTTGAATCCTTGCTTCAAGCACTTCTATATTATCATTATTAATAAAATCTTCCACTTCTCTGTGAGCCATTTCAATTACTTTGTCTGAAAAATGTTAATTATCAAACATATTAGTTGCCATTTTCATAACTAACTTTCATAAATCATCTTTTTCATATTTACAGTAATTACTACTTTCAACATTTCATAACTCAAAAACGGTACAAGGTAGGGATAAACATATTATATATTTTTGAAATGAAAAAAAAGTCCATTCCAAAAATATGAAAATGTA